>OOFG01036412.1:1430-13182 GCA_900323295.1 Molva molva
GAGGCCGCAGGAGGTAATGGAGACTCAGTAATAAGCTGGTAGTAGAGATTAAAGTGCCACTGTAATTACAAAAACATCTTCTGACACAGGAAAGACACCTGAATACACACACACGCACACGCACACACACACAGGAGGCCATAGAGTAAGATGTGGTAGAACCCTATGTGGTATTGTTTGTTTGAGCCTATAGTCAGAGTTGTGAAGCCTCCTTGAGTGATGAGATGGGTGATCATCATTACAGGGGCAGATCTGCAGAAACCCAGCCCATCTGTGGTTAATAAAAGTGTTATTGTTTGTTGAGATGCAACTATTTCCTCTCTGGATGGGTTTCAACTGTTTCAGATTCACAGAGAACTGTCTGGTATCTAGCCCACTCCCAGCAAGCCTTTTGTCAGAAAACAAAATAATCTATTCATGCAGTCAAGTAACACCTTTAGAGTCAAGAGTTTAAATGGTTGGTTACACCAAAAGAGAAGACACATAGCTTTTTTTAAGAAAGTACATATTTCTTCGAGGTCCGATTTTCTTAGCTGCTTTGTTCGGATCCATAACTACTCACCTGTGACGTAGAAAATCAATATTACAACGACGCCGTGTAATGTAACTGGCATGGTGAAACTTGGTCGTCCAAAGTAAAAGTTAAGTGGATCTCCGGGGTTAAATCCCTAGCATGTCATACGGCCGTTCCCTTTAAATACAATGTAGTGGGGAATACGAAAGGACCCAGCAGCGTATTCCGAGTTTCCCCAAACTATCCAACTCATCTTACAAAATATAGAAACTGCCACTAGGTGGCACTTTATTACTTTTTGGTCAATACCTCCCACACGGTGCTTTTATAAACCAGTTCCCATACTCAAATTGAGGAATCACAGCTGGAGCTAGTGACGTGTGTTTGTTTTCTGAAATCCCAAGTGTGTAAACCTATATTTTAAAAGCCACCTTAAAAATGTATTAATCGTCTTGGACGCACGCCGACACACACACACACATACACACACGCACACGCACACGCACACGCACACGCACACGCACACATATACATGCATAAACACATACATAAGCTACGCTACAAAAAAACGGGGACTTCACATCAAAAACGAATCGTTACTGTTGTTGATTTGCTTTTGATTTGAAATACACATTATAATAAGCCTTTCTGTTTATTTCCCATTGCTATCTTGCATTCATCGGCGCTTCAGCACCATCCTCAGGACTCTCCCCACTCCCTCAGGAAAGTGAAATGTGGGTTAGTGACGACACTTCCCCCACTCCTAGGATTTGTCGTGCAAAGTTTTTTCCCCTAATAGGACGGAGCAAAGTTTTCTCTTGTCTACCACGTATCGGAAAAAAGCCAACATGTCCCCACCGTCGAGACGGCTTCAGACAAAGCCTGTGATTACCTGCCTCAAGACCTTCCTTATTTCCTACAGTCTTATATTCTGGGTAAGTTTTTGTGGATATATAACTGCAGGTCAGTACGCTAAGATAACAATGGGCTAAAGCGGCGATGCCAACGTAGCATGGATCCTTCTAAAACCGCATATATCAGGATTTTGCACCCATGCGAAGGTGTCGATTGGAAAGGCTTTGTCTTTAGCACTTGAAATTGCGACTTCTTTGTTGTTGAGAAGCACTTGTTTGAAGTTCACAAACGCAACAACAGACGGAGCAGAACCGTTTGTAGTGTTGCCACGTAAATAGTTACATTACACTTTCAATAGCACGAATACTTTTTCTAAAACATACAACGTTTGACACTGTATGCATGTAAGTAACAATTTATCAAATAACACTGAGGGAATTATAGAATAGGACTACCATAACTTAATGTAGCCTATATTTTAGAAGCAGGAGTTTTAAACGCATGGAATCTGAGTAAGTTACATTGTCTATGGTAATAACCCGTTGTTGTCATTTGTGGACATTAATCATAACGTCACTTGTCTAAGTGGGTGCAAAGTTCAGGTTTATTTGACAATTTATTGGTTGGGTGAGCTGATGACTATCGCAGCCTAATGCAGAGACAGAGAGGCTGATGTGTACAATCTCTAACCTGCGGGTGTGTGGCCTAAAGTGTTTAAGTGCAGGATGGACGTGTAAATCTCAGTAAAATAATAATCTCAGTCTAAATATCTAACAGTTACCTGAAGTTTAAATACAGCGAAGCTTACGTTGCCTCATGGCAGATATTACTGACCAACTCTTTGTCTGTAAGATACACATTTTATAGTGAGCCTTGGTGGTACAAATATGAAAGGACTCGATTGAAATTGTGTGTGTGTGTGTGTGTGTGTGTGTGTGTGTGTGTGGCTTTTAAAGTTTTCTTTAAAAGCCCTTTTGTATCTCATGAGAATTTGTGCCGACTTTCCTGCTGTTGCTTACAGGCCACAGGCGTGATCTTGCTGGCCGTCGGAGTGTGGGGGAAAGTCAGCCTAGAAAAATACTTGTCGCTGGCTGCTGACCAGAGCACTAACGCGCCATATGTCCTCATTGGGACTGGAGCCTCCATTATTATCTTCGGGTTGTTTGGTTGCTTTGCGACGTGCAGAGGAAGCCCATGGATGCTCAAACTGGTCAGTGTTGTGCATCGTTCTTGCGATATTACATCATATCCTTCAAGCGTCCTTTGAACGTCTTGCAGTGAACTAATCTTTTGGTGTTGTGTGTGTGTTTGTGTTTGGTCAGTATGCCATGTTCCTGACCTTGGTGTTCTTGGCTGAACTTGTGGCTGGAATCTCAGGCTTCATCTTTAGGCACGAGGTGAGAAATGGACTCCAACCCGCTTTGAGCACTACAATTAAAATGGTCACATTTCTTTACAGTTCACATGAATGTCATAATTTTGGATTCCCCAGCTCAAACACATACTGGACAAGGCCTTTACAAACGCTGTGACGCAGTACAACACCACAGACAGCCAGCACAACGCCCTGGACACCATTCAGATGACTGTAAGTAGTGAACACTGGCGCGGCTCTCAGCTGGTTCTAAAATCAGGTAAACCTAGGAACTTGGGTCTCCTATGGGATGACTATTAACAAGCCTTTTCCTCTCTTAAGGTCTTTTTTAAATTATTATCTTAAAACACTCCAAAGTTTTCATACAGGTAAAACATTTCAATAAAGCCTAAATCTCTTGCACCCGTACTACTGTTCTAATTTGGTCCCACTTTTAGTCAACATCATTGCGATCTTATTTGTCTTCTGTCACTCACAAACTCTTTCGCCGTGAAGTTGGGTTGCTGTGGCGCCAATAAATACACAGACTGGAACGGGACGGCCTACTTCAAAGAGAATGGTATTCCAGCCAGCTGCTGTAAGGGCAACCATAACTGCACTCCGGAGAGCCTCAAAGATTTTCAAAAGGCCGCGACAGAGGTGTACGAAAAGGTACGGATTGAGTGCGGTCCCACTCCTCGGAAAGTTTGGTTCTTAGTTGGTGTTGAACTAAATCTTGAATTGATAAAGAAATGGGTTTTGCGTGATGGAAGGTGTCATTTTGTTTACACTGAGGGTGTTGATGTGATTGGGTCTTGGCTGTGTTGTCCTTGAATTGTGTTTTATGTTTTGTATTGTCTTGGTTTTTACGTCTGTAGGGCTGTTTCTTGGTGGTGTCCACTATAATGGAAGCTAATCTGGGAATCATCGCCGGGGTCTCCTTTGGAATCGCATTCTTCCAGGTACAAAAGCTGATTCAAAAGATTACCTTCTACCGCTGCCTATGTCTAGTCAATTTTATATGTGTAGCTCTTACTCACATTTACAGTCTCCAAAGGCACCCCAGGCCTCATTCTACTCCCTCCCCTAAAGTTACGGATAGACTCTCTAATTATCAAGGAAGTGACAATGAGAAGGAACACAGAAAGAGGATCCCTCCTTCCAGAGAGGGTTAGGAGTACAATGAGTGCCATAAATGGGCAGACGTAATGGCAGCAAAACAAGCAGTTTAACTAAAAACATATCCATTGTTGAGTTCTGAGGGGCTCCATGTGTTTGTCTATATGGTGAGTGTATGGTTTTTATTCACACAGCTTATTGGAATGTTCCTGGCCTGCTGCTTGTCCCGATACATAACCAACAACCAGTACGAGATGGTCTAGGAACGCAACACGGGTAAAATGCTATGGCGTTCTCGTAAGATTTATAGGCATGTTCATAAATGCTGTCTTTCCAGAACTCAATTTTGTTTAACTGTGATGCCTCATGTTAAATGTATAATGAGGTTTTGATTAAGCTGTATTCAAGTATTCAACCCTAGATCTAAAATACTTCCCTAATATTAATTTCATATATCAGTGGAACAATTTAGTGATGAAATTGCATTGTCTCTATTCAAGCAGGCCTTATTTGTCTAATATTGAATTATTCAAGTGTTCCATGAAACACCAAAGCCCAACTAACTATATCCATCTCCCTCTCTGTCCCGCTGACTCTGTGTTACAGATGTGCACCAGCAGGGGAAAAGCCTGAATTCAATGATTTTCTCATAATTTTATTATTGTATGTTTACTTATATTGTTTTAGTGTCAAAAATAACACTCGCTGCTTCTTTTATTTGACGTAACCAATGGCAACCAAGCAGAAGGGAACTAGTATGAATTGATAAGGGATATATTTGCTGCTTTTCTTGAAGGAAAAAAGAAAAAGGGAGCCAATTCATTTTGTAGTAAATATAATGTTCTTTGATTTATGTTACCGTTTCATTCCATCGTACCCTGCCAATTGGTAAACATTTCCAATTCTCTCCAAAAGGTTGTGTTGATGTGCTGCCTACAATGTTTTGTAATTTTGTCTGTGATTATGCTATTAAAAAAAGCTGATATACATTGAAGCAAAACCAAGTGAATTGTTGAGTATGTTGCTTATATAAAGGGTAAATAAGAGGTTAGAGACATTTAACCTCATGCTGTACTTCCCCATAACTAATCTTTATATGATGGTTGTCAGTGTTATTGTTATTCATTTGTCTTAAATATATGGCCTGTTAAGCCCTTTGAGACTGTTACTGTAATTAAGGGCTATACAAATAAAGTTGAATTTAATTGAAACGCATGTTTTTTTCAGTCTAGTACATAGCATATTAGTCAGACAGACAGTAAATTGTAGGCTGTAGGTCAAAAAAGAATATAAATTCGATTTGATTGGTTCTGAGGAATTTAATGGCAGAGTGGTGTGTCAGGCGTGTTGAGACATGACTGAAATATGAGGCAATATAATGTTTTCATTTAATGCTGATTAGCTTTTGGCAGTGTATCAGAGTTCCTTTAAAGTTGACCTATTACAAGTAGTCGTATAACAAGACCATGAATACAATAAATATGTGCTGTGCGATGTATGCTGCATTTTGAAAGGTTTATTTAATTAATTCTTATTCAGATATCGAACGCTCCCGTTCTACGTGGAAACTCTAAGATACTCCTTTCCTACCGCTATTTTCTAAACCAGAGGTCTTCAATGTTTTTCAGACCAAGGACCTCTTGGCTGGTAGTGGCACGGTGGAGGGACCCCCTTTTATACATTGTATAAAATTGTGTGGCTTATTAAACTGGGCCAATTATAATGTCTAGTGTGGCCTATAGTGCCATGTATAAAAGTGGCACAATGGCTCAGCATTGTATACATACATCATTACAAAGTACATATTATAATTTTTTGAAGAAAAAAAAGTTTGGGATCAAATTATTTCGGGGACCCCCTGCAGTAACTCTGCGGACCCCCTAGGGGTCACGGACCCCCTGTTGAAGATCTCTGTTCTACACCATGCAGAATTTTAACAAACATCTCAACACCATCTCAGGCATGATTTCATTCTAAACACCAGGTGGCAGTACTGTACTGCACAAACAATTGCATGTAACACTTGTGTCGTCTTCAGAATGTAATTTGCTTTTTTGTTATTCTTTATTTTTTTTTATGCCAAAATAATTATAGTGACCACAAAAAAAGTGCACGCGGCCTGAACCGGTCATTTATAAGGAAGTGTATTATACGATGCATATTATTGCGGAAACGCCAATGGTAATGCTTTTGATGGACATTGCTAAAGTGTTCTGCGATTGGATCGCTTGGTATCAGGCGCCCCAAGAGCCCGCCTTCGACACGGTCCCGTCCAATAGGCTCGGTTACAGGGAGCAGAGCTGGGGGCTTTTTCTTCTAACCCGGCGTAGTCTCTATAAAAGCCCTTTTCCGCTGTTAGCTAGTCGGGGGAATTTTCACCTTTCTTCCCGGCAGGTGATGTGCAGAGGAGCTCGAGAAGTCCTCGAGTTGTATATGAACAAAGCACGACCATTACCATCAAGAAAGCACTTCCTTGGTCTACCTCCTAATTCAGGTCAGTTTATAAATATAGCCTATTCATAACAGCTCATCCTATTGTATTGCACTCGGGCTAGACCTACTATTTTAGCAAATGCTGTTAACTACTCTAGTTGCGGTTTTAGTGGTTGGAATACAGCTTATTTCTTCTGATCTTAAATATCTAACGTTACTAGTTTTTACCCCCTCATAACTGCTCACAGTTAATCCGTTACCGCGACATACCGCGTCTAGATGTGAACGTCCTGTGCGACGCGCCCTGCAGCCTCGCTGCACTCGTTCTTGTGCGTATGTGTCGGGTTACCTTATGATGGCTACATTATACAAACGTAGTTCTACGATAATAACTATCTGTTCTTTGTCTACATGCACACATTGTGGTAGCGTCGGTGCAGCCTAAGACCTACTGGACAATCATATTAATGTTTTCTACTTGTGCTTTTTTATTAATCAGAAATTGGATCATAGCACCACGGGTAATTCGGCGTTTCTTCATTGACTCCACCTGCCTCCTATACTCTAACCAAGAAAACTCAGAACATCCTTCAAGATGATGCAAATAATCAGCGACCCGGCTAGCAACAAGCACTCCCTCATCAATATGATGAACCGCTTCATCGCGGCCGCCAACAACATGGATGAAACTATCATGGTGCCGAGCTTGTTGCGGGATATGCCGCTGGAGGAACGAGCCGAATCTGCAGAGATTGAACCCAACAACAACCAGCCCTGCCCCAACAAGCAACGGGATATGTACGAGCACTACCTCCTCCTCAAGTCGATAAAGAACGACATGGAGTGGGGGCTCTTGAAGCGAGAGATGAGCAGCGGTGCCAGCTTCCTCGAGATGGCCGTCAAACAGGAAGAGCAGAAGCCGGTAACTGGGGATCTTCCCAACGACGACAACAACTCGGACTTGGAGGACCAGTTCCACTTCCACCTCCGAGGACTGTTTGGTGTCCTGTCGAAGCTCACTGTGCAAGCAGACCACCTCACAAACCGCTACAAAAGGGAGATTGGGGGTGGGAATTTCATGAGATAGGTGTTGCTAAAGATAAACCAGACTGCACACTTCGTTAAGACAGGCTTGTTTTCAAAGAGAACGTGGCCGCCATCTCTACTAAAATAACTGCAATGGACAGCGATCTGACCAGGGCCTTTTCTTTCCCATTCCTTTCAAAGTATGCTCCATGCTCCCTGTACCAGCTCCACTAAACTTATTTTAAAGACCTGCTGTACATGACCCTGAGCCTTTAGATCTTTTTAAATACAGGATTATTTGCATCGTCTTGAGGGTATAGGCACTTGGTTGCTATGCAGAATCTCCCCTAGTCTTTCATTTCAAGTTTGGCTGGGAATTGGGTCAACTGGGCACTTGATGGGACTGACCTGTAGAAGCATTTTGAATGCTGGCTTTTCAAAAAGTGAGTTAAATTCTGTGCTCGAGGTCCTTGTCTGAAGAGTATATATTTCCAACCCAGTAATTGTAACATTATGTGCCTTGACTTTTTCTATGCTATCCATGCCCTCTCCATTGGATTCCTATCTGGTCCTCCTTTTCAGAAATTGGTTTAACAGTTGTAACCAGTGTTGTAATGGTAACCACTTATTTGTTTTGTCCTTTTGAATATTTCATTTTTTATAAATATATATATATATTGCAGTCCAAATGAAAAATAAAGAATTGGAAATAAACCTACTTTTTTTTTTTGTGTACTTTTTACAGGATGTGTACTAACCTGGCGTGACCCGTTCAGGCAGGCCTGAACATGAAGCCAATTTAAACTGTTGCTTCATGCCTTTTGCTTAGTCTTCCACTGATTGTGTAATGTGTCCGGGATCCCTGAGGTGTGCCATAACTGGCAGGGCTTTACCCAAAGGGGTGCATGCCTACCTAGTGAAGGTGCGCCTGTGAAGACACACTGACATCGATGTTGACATTTCAAAGGGAACTTAGTCAGTATCTGCTCTAGCTTGGAATACATAAGCTGGAGTTCATGGTAAAGTTTATATTATTGAATGCTTTTAGACATGGCATCTTGCAAAAACTAATTGCATGGCTTTTTTTTAAATGCTACGGCACCATATTTCATTTTAGTTTTACTCTTCTGGAAATGAACTACATAGATTCCCACACGTCAGGTATAAAAGTTTAGTAGCACAGCTGTATCAGGTTAGATATTATTTTAAGGTCAGAGACCTGACTATAAAATTATTCTCAAAGCCTCACTTTAAAATGCTGTTAAAAAATTATACATTAACCTACTAGATTACACCAACATACGTACAATCTTATCTTGTACAACATTGCGCTATGGGATACAGCTATAAATACGTTATTTTTACCTGATATGTGGTAATTTTTTTCTCAAACTGACAGATTTATCCATCACTCTCGATACCCCGCCCCTTAGCAACAGTTCCAGCAACAGCAGCCAATCCGGTTCTCTCTCTTGCACTCTCGCTGTGGATATGAAAGAAGGGGAGTGCCCCTTCTTTCATATCCACAGCAATGTTGTAAACAAGACATGAACGGCATTTTAAAAAAAAGGACCAGTGAACAGCAGTAACTGTTGAAAAACCATGCTCCTTTGACAAAACACTGAACATGCTGGGACTGGGGACAAGATAATTGAATATAAAATAATTGCACAAGCTTTATGGTTTGGCTTGCAGGCCCTCCTTTCTTTCTGTTCACAGATGCCCACAGAAATGCTGCCAAATCAAAATGGCTGTAATTTCAGGCTACTCTGGCAAATGGGGTTAAGCACACTGTGCATGACAGCTTTGAATACAGTTATGAATTAAAATAAGGCAAAATAAATAAATAAAAACAGCTCACCATCTTAAACCATGGGATTATTATGACTTTACAAGAAATATATTTTACAACTGTATAATTTATTTGTAAGATTCCATATTTGATTTCCAACATTTTATTAGATATTGACATTTTGCATGTATGCAGGATTCCCATTGTAATTAACCACAGGAAAGTGTAGACAGACATGGCTATTTTACAGCACAAGCCAGTCCCCCCAAGTCACATTAACCTCTTGGGGAACATGATAGCAAAGGATACAGTCACTCTCTGCCCTCGAGATTACAGCTAACCATGTGCCAATTAAAATATTATCTATTTTTGCAGTTGTTCAGCAATCGGGCCTACAAGTGTGAAGCAACAAAGTCTGCTGGCTTCATTCCATTCTCATACACAATTTGTTATTTTGTGCTTGCGAGAAACCCACTTTATGAGTAATGACTATGGTAATCTATAGCAAATGCAATGATCACAGTCGGTCTAACCATAGCGCCCTGATTACGGGAAAGAGACGTCCCACTAATGTACAAAATGTATTGCCGTATCTGTTATATTGCCAAAGAAGATGTGGTGAGTCGTTTTTTCACGTGGAGGGTTTTGCAACGGTTCATGAGAGAAGGAAATGCTGCGTGACTAGGAGTGGTTAGTGTTTAGAGCGTGGGACCTCGGTGGCTCACAGAGCTTGGGGAGGAGTGCATGGGAAGGCATTTGGTGTTGAAAGGTCCTCCATGTCCCCTCTGTGGCTGGCAAACCCCAAGGTCCAGGCCTTGGCCATCCCGAGGTGGCGTGATCACACAAACAGATGATTTGGCAGAGGATGGCAGTGGCAGCCGGATTTAGACAACGGCTGTATTAGTGTTACCATGGCATGTCATGTTTATATGGGAATTGAGCTGCATATACAGGTCAGGGCAGACAGACTTATGTTTAGTGGACTGGAAAGTTTGGCTAATTACAGGTCGATAAGACACTAGGGTCATACGGTCAGACAGAATTTATTGTTCTTGTGTTATCTTTTTGGCAAGCTGCTGTAACTTAACATACTGATATTTTTGGCTTCCCCAGATACAACCTGTTTAACCGAATCAACTCCTGCCCTTCTCCTTGTTGCTTGTCATTTGAGAAACCTGAGATGAGCTAATTGCCAAATAAGCCTCTTACAATCAAAATAGCTTATGCTCTGTGCTGCGTCGCATCCCGGGTTTGGAGTTACTAGGCATCGCCATTGTGAGGAAATATCATCCACTGGGTCCGTGGGGTTCAGCCTACATCACAGAGCATGCTTGGACTCACAATATGTGGCTTTGTGCTGCAGACGTAATGAGCACCAGCATGCTCCATCAACTGATTAGCATTTTCCGAACAGACATCTGTTAAAGAGCTGAAGAGCAGCGGGGTTGTCCAGAAGACTATAGGCGAGAAACTCCCACTGTTTGCCCTCCCAAAGTAAAGAGGGCATCTTGTCAGGTAGTTTCTGAAAGCTTACCTTTATGTAATTTGGGTTATAGTCGTGTTGTCTGGCAAAGTATGCTTGAAGCAGAAAACAGGAAGAAAAGTTTGGGTTAATGTCAAAACCCTTAAAACAGACATGAGGTAGAATAAGTATACTTATACTAAGTATAATTAAAGTATAGTTATACTAAGTATATAGTATACTTAGTAAGTATACTAAGTAAACAGAAATGCATCGATTGCCGTGTCAATGCAAAGGCCAATAGCCGTAAACAGCAACACATGCAGGCTTATTTGTTTCTTGACAGGACAGGACAGTTATCTCAGAGAAGGAAGTAACTATGACACAACAAGCACACATTGAGACAGAAAGCCAGTCACAACAATATCAGTATCAGTAGAGGGGCTTCCATGAACCTCTCATTTCCCCATAACAGCTTCTTCTATTGGCTGCCCTGGAGACAGCTGGCGACGTCTGGAACGGTATGTTCATTTTAGGGTTGATGTTTCCCTGCAAGCTTCCATCAACATGGCCTCAGACCCCTCCCACTGCCTCCCCTCAACCTCTTGATTGGGAGAATCGTATAGACTCCGGTCATGTGGTTCAGAACTTGTGGAACATAAACCAAACGAACTGGCGGCGATCTGGCTACTGTTTGAACAGAGCGCGACACCCAAGTTGTCGTGAAACATGACACCACTGCAGCTATCCTGTTGCAACCTTGCAAAGTGGACGATTTTATTTGCCAGGCAAAAGAATTACTAGAATGTGCATATAAAAATAAAAAAAAGATATAATGCCTTGCAATAAATGCCAATGGTGAATCTTGGAGTTCACGCATGCTGACACGACCAGCGTGTCTGTGGTGCGGTGAACATGCAGGACTGCAATGTAAGCGGTTATGTAAGAGCCAAGTGGGCGTGGGGCCCAGCTGGTGCTCCATGCAGCCTGACACAGGCAGCCTCTCAAGAGACAGAGGACCCTGCTGCCAACGCTTACACACTGGTTCCTTACATACCCCCAACCCCAGCCACAGCCCCACTCTGCGCCCCGGCCCACCTCTTCTGGGTCCGTTATACGGGTCACCAGTGCTTTGTGCGCGTCACCACCGTGTGCACTCGGGATTTACTCCCTGGGGTGTATAATCCAATAGGCTAT
>OOFG01036415.1:3839-16542 GCA_900323295.1 Molva molva
GGGGGGGACCTGGCCCGCCTCTTCAGAGAGCTGGACGAGGCCAAGAGGAAGCTCAAGCAGTGGGAGGAAGCCTGGCACCAAGTCAAGCAGGTCGGTAGCAGCGCCATGCTTCCATATCCGATTGGGTTAGGCATTGTTGAAGGATTGCCAAAGTTGGGATTTTCCAAACTTTAGCAATGTTGCAATGAACATACAGCTGTTTTTTTTGTTTTTTTTTGTATATTTAATCGCAGGAAATGGGTTGGATTTGATTATGTCAACATTTAATCTTGGATGCTAAATGTAGTCGTAGTGGCATGGCGGCAACAACAACCAAGGAAATGGTCCGATTGGATTACGTCTGCATTTGATTTGAATTGGGACACGGGATTTAGTCATACTCGCGCCGCAACATACCGCCCCTCCTTTATCGTGCCAGGCGTGTGAGGCTTGCCAGAAAGACGCGCTGGAGGCGAAGGAGCGCGTGAAGTCGGCGGAGGCAGAGCGCCAGCTAGCGGAGCAGAAGTGGGAGGAGACGGAGCGCAAGCTGAAGGAGATCCAGGGAGACTTTGACGCTCTCTGCCGAAGCCCCGGAACACCCCTCCTGCGTGGGCACGGGGACCTGGACCAGCTGCCCCTGTCCAAGCTCCACTCCATCCAGAGCCAGCTGCGCAAAGACCTGGAGCTACTAGACGGGGTAAGGATCGCATTGTTTCGTTTAAAAAATAAAAGAAAAGAAATAATACTATCACTTTATTTTTATTTTTTTTACACAAAGCTGCAACTGATGTTTTTTTCTCCCTCCCTTCCCAACAGGTAATATATCAGCTACAGTCAAAGAAATGTATAGTTTGCCAAAAGCATGATCGTTGCATTGTACTGCAACCTTGCCAACATTATGTACTTTGTGAGAACTGTGCGCCTAGTAAAACAGAATGTCCTTACTGTAGAACAAAAATTTTAAAGTGGTGATGTACAATTATACAAGGTACTATTTATAGAACTAGCCTTTAGTAAAGATAAAAAAAAAACTGATTCACATTATGCTTAGATTTTCTAAAATTGATATTTGTGTTTTGATATAGTAACTTGATACACATTTGATTAATGATGTTTGACTGGTCAAATAACTATTACAAATTGGGTAGTTCAAGTTTTTTGAGAAATAGTTCTTACAGATGATGGGAATCAGATCACCCTTGCATGCACTTATAGGCAGACACACACAAAATGTATTGATATATTAGTATTTTGATTAGGGATAATGGTCCATCAAGCTAATCATTTTCAACAGTATTTATTCATATTGGCAACCAAAGTTGGCAAACCTACACTAACCCAAACCCAAGTATCTTGGGAGACAAAACAATATTTTCATAGCTGGGCAATAATTAGAATAAAGATGGTCCACCATCATTTAAAGCTCTTACAGACAATGTTCCTCAATGGAAAAAAAACAACTAACAACAAACAAAAATGAATTATGTTTTTAAACAAGCCTACCAAAGACATCCTTTAAGCTACTTTCATGATAAAGTTTGGTATCACGCTGTTTGACTCATCCCCTGGGGTGATGTCTTCAAATACTTTGAAGAATTATATCTCAGAAAAATGCATAACTAATGCTGCCATAGTTTCGCAGATCAAAAATTTTATATTTTGAATCATATCATGAACATTCAAAATATAACTTTTCTAGTTCCACTCAAATTGATTTATATAATTATTTATATTATATATTATCAACCATCTGGATGATAAAGCAGAGTAGATAGAGCATGATTTAATAAAGTGTTTATCAACTAAAAGGCCTATTATAGAAGTCATTTGAGGGATCTTTCTTCAAGCCACAGACCTCAGGATGAAGCACGCAGTGAAAGTATTGTTGATTGTTAGTTGCAGGAATGTTGCTCTCTCTGGTTGGCTATCTCTGTCAAGGGGACCAAAACTAAATGTGCATTCAGCACTGAAAAGTAACAAAAAAAACACAAAAAAAACGGCACCCTTATTCACTACATGCGGTACAATACTCACAAGTTGTCGTTAAGATTTACTGATGTAGAAATTGTCTTTTTTTATCATCTTAATGAAATATAGAACATTGCAAATGTAGCCTTTTTTCAGTACCCCTTAGTCAAGTACTTTTTCAAGCCCACATATTTAGTAGCATTCATTTGTAGTACGTGTATACTATACCCAGTCAAGCATCATTATTTTGACCAACTTTCTAGAAGTTTTTTTTTTTTGTCAAGCACTTTGTCGGCCTGGGAAGTATAGACATTTGCTTTAAGCTGCATTGTAGGTTTATATTTTTCTTAAATAAGCAAATTTCTCGAGGTTTTGTGCAAACTGTGAAACATAATGATATAGGTTTCCTTTTGTAAAATCATGGTATGGTTCTCTCTCTCGCTCTCTCTTATTAAAAACTAATCTGTTAGAGGAGTTCATATTAGTTCCTACTTTAATCGGTAAATTAATACAAATTCAATCAAATAAGTGCAAATTTAAAATGCAATTTTTAAGGCATAACCAGCAGCTGTGACATCAGCAAGGCAGTTATTCAATCGGTCCTTTTAACTTACGTAGAGGTATAATGTATAGCCCTAGCTATTAGAAGTGCATGTCATCTAATGCCGGTTATTGTGAATCTCGTAGATCGCCTATTGATCTTGTCTAGGACATATCGGCCTCTCACTCTTTAAGTGCCTTGCCTTTTAGATTCAAAGCTCACGTTTATGAGGATGGTCCAAGCAGTACACGAAGGAGCCGGCTCTTGTGAACGGTCGCGGAATGTGTCTGATTTTTAATGTTGGTGGAGAACGCGCACACCTGCGGTACGGATGAACGACCCTCACTCAAATAAGTATTTCTGTTGATTTATAATAGTATGAAAAACGGATATTGTCAGCGCCCCTGGCCCCACTTCAACCCCTTAGATATCCACCATGCTCGATATGCTCGATTGGTGCAGCTTCATCAGTCTCGTATGAAAACGTTTTCAAGTTCACATTTGGAAGTATGCAAACACGTATAGCGACAAGACTATATTTGAACAGTTAAGTGATTTTAGTTTTTTTTAGTTTTTTTATCATTTTTCCATCAGTGAATGAAGAATTCTGTGGTTAAAACTTGTTTGTTGCGTTAATAATTACGACCGTGTATTGTGCTTAGGTTACTCTAATTGAAACGACCTTCTACTGTGTAAAAAAACAACAATTGCATTTTCTTGCTTTAAGTTTGATAAGAAAATAACAAACATGCATCTCCAGGTACACCGTTTGCTGTTTGCAATGGTGGGAAAATGATTTGTTTACATTCAAATGGATGGAAATCAAAGAGCTCATGGGAGGGCAATCCTCATAAAAGATGATGGTTATTTAGTTTTTGTGTTGATATTATAGCATTTGAGGCTGGTTAAACAGTTGCTCTATTGCATGTTATATTATGCGATTTCTTAACCAGCTTAAAAAAACAGACAAAAAAAATCGGTTTGCACTGTCACACTGCCAGAATATTTGTAATGAATCAGTTCTAGTGTACTAAAGGCTTATTAACGTCACTTCTGCAAGCTTTGCTGCTACTAGAAACTGTATTATCGTAGTTTATTGTAATACATTTTAGGTGTTTGAATGTTGTGCATAAAAAGCTCGGATAAAAACGAAACAAAAAACTTTTCTAAATGATCGTCTTTTGCATCAGACTTGGCAAATCTAATGCTGAGTATATCTTTCTAAATAGGCTGCTGTCATACTTTGATAAACTTAAATCACTGAGAATGACTTGCAGGTCTGCACTTATGAAATTAGCTGAAAGGATGTTCAAATCGTATTTTCTCTTTGTATTATACCCTTCCACTGGACTGCAGCATATGCAGTGTCATGGTCTCCTCCTCTGATTGGTCCACATTTACAGGGTATAATAAGCTATTCTGTTTGGGCCTCTTCAGACATCTAAGTTCATGATGTCTAGTATAGATTAAAAATCGAAAAATAAGATTTAACCAAAGTGGTGTGTATTTTTGGGACATTTGACCGTAAAATAGAATTCACATGTAATGTTTATAATATCGCAGTGTTCAGTCCAAAAGTTTTGTCCACATCTAGAAATGTGGACCACGGCTCTCGTATTAATTTCTTAGTTGCATTTGTTGACATTAAATCTATGTAGCGCAGCTAAAGTACTTTACCTAAGTACTAAGTTAGGAATAACTTTATATTATGTCAAACGATGGTAGATTTTACTCATTTCAAATTCATGGTCAATTTATTTTCACGAGTTAAGTCTATTATAAATTTAATTATTATAAATTCTATTTCAGGGTACATTTTTCCTTTTGCATTTGTCAATTAATACCACACACTATTCTCTTGGTGAGCAAATATGGGGTAGAACTAGCTTTTCTTACAATATTAAGGATTTTATAGTTGTACCAAAGACCTCTGCTGTTATTTCTTTTGAATTACACTACGATATTTGATATTCGTCCTTCGATATTCATCGTTCTTTTTCAGCATGAAAGGAAATAACAATTTGACAATATCACCTAGTACCTTAAATAGATGAACATTTCTCAGAATGATTTCCCATATCCATTTAGTCTCTCGGGATAAAGAAATATAAAATAAATGGGTCAAATCCTAACAAAGTATCTGTATTTGTATATTCAATTTCGTGTAACGTATATTCTGGTGTTGATGACATGTGACATTGTCTGCTTGCCCGTTGTACCTTAAGCTAACATACATTTTTGAACAGTTCTACGTGGAAGGAATGTCAGATGAATGATGTGTTAAAGTTCTGGAGAGGCCATAGTACTTGTTCTTTTAGTTTTCTGGACTATCAATGGTTGTGTGCTCTATGCTTCTATGGTAAATCTGCAATGACTGTAAGGTGCTTTTCTTTTTCTTATGACTGTTTTTCTCCTTGGTTTTAGCTTTTTGTGATCATGGCTAGAAAATAATTTTGTTTTACTCTAATCTATATTTTGTTTAATAATGGTGACCAGCATCAATGGCAAATACAGACATATTAATGAAATTGTAACCTATATTTATTTTTTTCCGGCCCTCCAAATTATTAGTGGTCTAAGTGCCCCTGATTTGATATTTCTAAAGAGACTTTACGGTTATTTGCTCTGTAAACGTACAGCTTACATTTAAAATGTTCCTTAAATTACTTTGATTTAAATGTATCTCGATACTGGACCAATTGAACTTCTACACCTGTGCCTTTAATTCAATTACAATGGTCTCAATTGGAATCAAGGATATTTTGTGCCGAGATTGTGTTTTGATTACAAGTTAAATGGAAAAATACGAGACTTAATTCTGGTCAAAATTCCAGTGCCTTAGGACATTTTTGTAGACCATTAAATAATCTGCTCTTGTAATTACCTGAAGGTCCTGGTAAAAGGCTTCTTTGGCTACGGACATTTTAATGAAACTACTTTAAAATTAACCAACGCATGACACAAGGGTGTCCAATATTCCCGCTGTCTGTATTTGCCATAATATTACATTGCAGCAATACCTAATATTATATTATTACAATTTCAGTTCTCATTTATTGCTACAATGAGAGTGATCAATAAGATGAAGCACCAAATAGGAAGATTATTGTAAAATAAAATGCCCAATTGATGTATAATCAAGATCAGTTATGGAATAGTTAAAACTCTTGCATTACTGTTAGTTGTTTTGTGATGTCTTTTTTGTTTAAAAAAAGAAGATTCAAATTGAGCCTGAAGATTTATGCAATGTTGTACTGGTGCATACCATGAGTACATGTATATGAGTTAGGCTGTTCGAATTGAATACGTCAAAAAAGAAAAATAGCACAAGTTTTGTCAATAAATATTGTGGGACAACTTGTTCCATATGCCACAAATATTTGAAAGTAGGAATGTTACTTTAACATTGACGCCCTGAAATATTGAATGTATTGTTCTCAATTAAATATACAATGGATAGGTCACTGGAGAGAAGTTGATTCATTAAGATGTAGCATCTAGTTGTAAATCGCTATTCATTCATATGTATACAAACTAGAACATGCAAAAATTCCGAAGTTTCTGTATGTATCAGTGTATCGAAATGGTAGGGAAAGAAATGTGATTTTTCTCAGGGTAAAACAATGATTTGATGGAGAACCAATGTTTTTAATCTGAGGAAACGGCATTTCACAGATTTATTTACCTTGATGTCGGTGGGTTTAATACATTTATTTATAAATGGAACATGTCCCTTATTTTGTGGCAAGCTGTGGATATGTAGGACACTATTCTGATAATCCCAGAAAAAATATTTGTTTGTATACTGATATTGTGTAATGAACACAAGACATTACCTGCAAGTCTATTATAATGCTAGTCTTTTTTTTTCTAAATTAAGATTTGTGTACTGCATAATATTTTCTTTAGTGTATTACTAGTTTGTTAACTGTTGTTTAAATGTTTCACTACGGTTATGCAATGGTTTACAGATTTCACATTTATTTTTATCATCTTGCAAATTAAAATAATTTTTTCATCTGAAATGTGTGAATTGCTTTGCTAGGCCTTCTGATCTCGTTCTGGGAGGTGGGCCTGATAACACATTTTCACTGTTTGTACAGCTGAAAACAAGGAACAAATTAGAATCTAAAAATACTTAATATCTTAATGTATATATTTTAGGCTGAAAATGTGCTGTGGAACAGATTTAAGATTTGATATCATAGATAGGGCTTTATTATAAAATGGGGGTTATTGAATTTGATTTCATTGCGTTATATTATAATGACATGGGAATTTAGAAACACTAACATTACAAAAACAAAGTACGCTTCAAAAGGTCATTAATGGAGGCAACATAACAATCAATATAATAAAATATTTTGTGAAAGATTTTGAAAACTACACTTGGCTTAAAATGTAACTTGTTTAATTTTAAACAGCTTCCTTGCCACTAGATGGCAGCCTCTCCTCTGTAACTTTTCAGGGACCAGTTTAGTACCCAGGCCTTTTGGGCCAGTTCAACTACAAGGCCTACGTGAAGTTGAACTTTCATTTAACATTTTACCAGTACTGAGTGTCAAAGACCTTGGTAACAAAAAACACCAGCACTATTTAAACAGCGTGTTTACATTTGAGTCATGTTGGCTTGCAAAATCCCTGTCAAAGTCCAATAAATGAGTAATGTTTGTATTCTCTAGTTAAAGCCATTGAAAAATGACTCGGTCTTAAATCCAATTTGGTTAAATGCTTTATGTCTGACATCTACTCCAGTGATAGTTAGGAAGGTCTGTTCCTAAAACACATCTCAAACATGTCCACCCTACCTCAGTGCTCCAAGATCTGATCCTGACATGAATGTCTCGTCACCATTCCAGATACTGCTTATGAGGTAACATGACATGTAAAGACCCATTAAACAATACTTTGGATCTGTTTGTGACATCACAAGTAGGAGGGTCATCCCAGATGTAAGATCGATAGATCAACTCAGCAGTAACCGCCTCCATGGTTGATTCTACCAACTGGAAGGCTGGGTGGACACTGCAAGCATTTGTGATGTCACAAACGGCTATATTTTGAAATGGCTATGTAATGGCTTATCAGTCACAAGCCTGTTTGTCAAATAGGGGCCCTTAAACACTTTCTTTAAGAGCCTAAGACATAGGAAAATCATCGGAATCAAAATACATAATTTGTATTTTCTGTCATCAAATTGAATGTCAACATTAAAATACACTTCATTTTGAGACATGCATATTTCATCTCTATGCTTCACAGATAAGTACATACTGTAAGTATTTATTTGTTCATTATTCCACGTTACAAGCCATAACTAGGGATAGAAAAAGGCCTGAGCTATTGTCCAGGTTCGCCTGCAAGATATAGATTTCCACAATAACAACATAAATGTGCCATTGTGTGTATGTATTCTCTCGCTGGACCTTGACAGAGAGCCTATACTTGAAATATATGAAAGACGTAAGTAAAAATACGGCACCTTCTTATGATGTTTGAATCAGGAATGTCAGTGTTAGTTTATGTGAACAACCTTAACCCTATGATTTACAAAACAAAAGAATGTTATGTTTGCTTTCAAGCCCGCTAAAATTTCACTTTAATACACATACTCTGAATAATTGTAAAAACCCAGTGTTTTCTTCTCCTTGTTTCTTTTCCGTACTCATTTAGTGTACATCTACCGGTATTTATTTACATTGCTGTTTGAACTGCTCAAGATGAGATCTATATTACGTAGAAGTGTTATTTTTTTACCATTAAAACACAGAAATATGTTCCAGTAAAAAACACACCGAATCAGTGTGGCCTTGAATCATTTCAAAGTATCAATAATATGCTTTATTAAAGAAAGATAAATATGCTTCATCAATGGCGAACAAAATATAGAATCTGGCTCTAGCAACCCAGTGAGACCCTAATAACATCTCACAAACACATGGTAGAGCGGTTTGACACAAACCCAGCTAGGGGGATAGTCTCACCCGGGGGGAAGAAGAGGTGGGCCTGTCTGAAGGCCAGTTCAGGGGTGGGGGACATCAGTACGCCGAGTCGACCCGGGTCTCGATCGCAGCCGCTGCCGTCGTCGTGTGGCAGGAGCGTCCGCAGCGATATGAAGGCATCCGCCCTGCGCAGGGCGCACACCAGGGCAGGGGCAGAGGCCAGGGTGTGCAGGCTGCCGGGCCACAGCCGCTCCCCCACCTCGTAGGGGCTGAGCTCCTGGGCCTGCCTCCCGGTCAGCGCAGGCAGCCACGTCAGGTCAAGCAGCTCAAAACCGCCGCCTTTATCACCTTCAACAGCACCTGCATCATCTGCTCACGGTGACAAATCAGAAATGTCCTACTTATTACTAAGTAGGTTATGCTAAATATTAAACCCAGAATATTAATACATGAAATAATTGCTATCTCTAATAAAAAATAAAAAGTGTGATTTATCTATACTTTTACATTTGATAGAAAAAAAATACACGATAGAGGCTAATCTGGAGGGTAACACCGATCAGAATAGTGTGGTGGTGTTCTAATTTGGTGGTTCACCTTTGAGCACCATCACCTCCACCCAAATGCCCCCAACTTGCCGCGTTCTCCAACCTACCGCCTGGAGCTCCTCTCAGGAGTCGGTGCAGGAGAGCCAATCCTTGGCGCAGGTCGTGGCCACAGAGGCTCAGAATCACCACCTCCCCGTCCTGATGGTTGGACGGACCCTTCATACCGGACAGGACCCCATCAGGTGCTGTAGGTTGTCCCCGTTTACACCGACCTGAAGGAGAAGAACATTGAACGTGAATACGCAACACACCTACCAAAAAAAAAAAAACGTTCACAATCAATGACTGAAAAAATCGATCACAATTCTCTATCAAGAATCAACGACGATCAATCACTCAATCAAAGATCGATGACAATCGACCGTTAAAAATCAAGGAGCGATGCAAAGTGCTTAACTAAGTTGTTGCGCAGGTTGTCTGTGTAGGGTGAGACGTGGAAACAGCTACTGGGCTCCACCACGTGGACACCATTCAGTCCAGACCCGATGACACCCAGAAGGTCTTGAGCGTCAAACTCTGTCATCAGTGCTGGATAACAAAGACAACCAGACAATATGATGATATTACACAACGCGTTCGTTTCCTGTCCCTAGACATAAGGAATTCATGATATGTTAAACAGTCTCCACAACAAACTCCCTAGTAGTTAATATCAGAGGTGTTTTTTAAGAAGGATTTGTGTATGCACAGTGAGATATGTATCAGTAATGGATTTTAATACCTGCTGGTAGACTCCTACAGTGGTGCATTGCATTCTCTCTCTTCAGCAGCAACACCAAACAGTGAGAAGAAAGCGTTGTTTTCTTCCCACCCGGGGTTGCGGTGGGAGATTTACAAAATAAAAGTAGCTGGGGAGAGAATCAACAAGGACAAAGTTAAAGAATGTGCTGGTCTCTACATATATCGAGACATCATCACCCTTTGGAGAGCATAGGAGCATTGGAATGGTTGTTATATTGGTATTAATGGCTTTTTGGTAATTGTTAAGGAATTCATCGTGAAATTGTGGGAGACATTGAGACATGAGACGTTGTTGTGTTTGAAACTGCCACCGTGTTTCACATGCAAGACGTGGCAAAACAAAGCCTAGGTTACGGTTAATTTACTTGATTTAGGATTTTACAGTACTACATCTCTTGAGTCTTCTCAAGACGAGCCCTATTAAAGCTTCTGAAACTGGATGTACTATTTAGTCATTTGGGAGATGCTGCTATCCAGAGTGACTCACAGTGAATTCAGAGCCGGTATGGGGAGTTAGGCATCTTGCCAAAGGATTAGGCTGTGTACAGGTTAGCCTGTGTACATTGACGATAAGGGACCACCCACCTTCAGGCTAGGAGTCGAACACACTACACTGACCCCCCAACTTCCGTTCAATAGCGTAGTAGTGTATTGCAGTTTCTTACCTGACTGCTGGTGAGTCCAAAGGCTTTGGCTGCCTTTGGGAGGAGCTGCAGTCGCTGAATCCCACTCAGAGTGAAGCCCCTCTGGACACACTCCGAGAGCACCAGGCCCCAGCAGCATGGAGCAACGGCCGGGGACACCAGCAAGAGCACGTCAGCTGGAGAAGGGACGGGGGATGAGGAGGACAGGAAGAGCGATTCATTGACCTCTTTTCAATTGAAATTACCATTCACTATTTTACTATTTAATTTGACTATTTAGTGTTGTATCCCACTTCTTTATCCAAACTGGCTTACTGTGAATTCCGATATAGGTCGGGGATAGGGGTTAGGCGTCTTGGGAATACCTTTCTGGTGGGTGTTGAACACCATAGCCACACTGCACTATCGCACTCCTGCCCCACATTAACCACGTCAGAGGGGGGGAAAAAAACAGCTTGTTTTTGGATGTTTGTTTACTGTTCTGTTACCTTTGTTTGTGGCACATTGATGGGAAGGTGACCTGGCAGTACAGGGCTGGCTTCTTTCCACACTACAAAGTTCAACACAGCGTTTATTGTAATCACTCGGTTTGGGATTGTATTGTAATGTTAATGCATTAATACATGTGTAAGTCGTTTAACATCCAATTTTAAAACCAGCTGAATAGGTTCGATCGCATCTCATACCTTTTCAGATTTTTTGGTTTGCTTGTGTGAGTCGTAGAAGTTGTTCTAGAAATCTCAGTTGTTTTAGTCTTTTTGGACCCGCACTGTCCCAAGAGAGGTTCCTCTTCTGCATGTGAAACTAGGGACTCCTGCCTCCATGTTGGATCAACAGGTTCTGAGGTCTTCTCTGTCAATTCCTTCGTGTCGTTTTCTAATTTTAAGCATGGCTCTTTAAACTCATTGTCCCTAGGTTTATTGTGCTCCCGCATTTTCCGGAGCAACATGCTCATGCCGGTTTCTCCCCTAAGAGAAGCAAATGGGACAGAAAATGGGACTTGAAATGTTAAAAGATGAGCTCTTGAGACAAGCGCCAGAGAGCGTCGGGTTTACTGTCCCACATAAAAAATAAAAAAAAACCTACCCGGTCCTTGCCCTTGATCCATCTTGTTGCCCTCCCTGACCGACACTCGTCTCAGGTGGCTCTCCCTGGCGACGGCCATGTTTAGCCGCTGTCTTGGATTCTACCAAAACCTCACGGCACGTTCCGGAATTTTTACCTGAAGGATCGGGGCGGGGACGCAGATCGATATATACAGTAGGACACTCCTGCCGACTCATCTCCACCGCTGTCATTGCATCTACACACCTCTGTGCAGCGCTCTCTCTGTGTAACACAAAAAAACAGACATTTTAGACGTAGGCCTAACCCTTTTTTTTTTTTTTTTTGGATGAGTGTTGTGCTATCATTAGACTTTATTGAACTCGATTTAGTATCCTAGCGACCCCCACCCGGAACGAGAGGCACTTTGGATGGGCTCGGGTTCCGGCGCGGCGGGTTCTGATGTCAGCCGGGACGACTGTTGCTTGGAGAAGGAGACCAGCCTCTCCATGACACGGTCCCCACGGCTTTGGTTGTCCGCCTCTGTCAGGGAAGCAGACCAATACATTTGGAATTTATATTTCAATATATTGTAAACTTAGCTTGATTGTGTGTTTGGTCCTTCTTCGGGCCGGTCTGCCAGGGTGTACTGCTACCTCCAGGTGTTTCTATGACATGGCGAAACTCGTGTTCTCCAGAAGCTGGTCCATTCTGCTTCAGGGTTCGGATGATGTTATCCAAGTCCCACCCGTCAAGCAACTGACAAAAAAAAAAGATGCACCTTTTATGATTTCATAAAAAACATTTTTTAAAGATACAATACAATTATATCGTAGTATAATTATATCAGATGTGTTTCATAATATAAGCACAGGCCTACTGAAAATGAGAGGACTGGAGCACAGTTGTCCTCGTTCTTCTGTTTTGATTTTGGTTTCACATTGGAGTTTAACTCCAGTATCTTGTTCTGGGGTAGAGAACAAAAAAGAGTGGAGTCGAGTAGGCCTACAAGAAAAACCTTTAGCCTATGCAAAAAAAGTGATGCCATTATAATAAATCATGAGAATGCAAGTAAGGCTAATACGCTAACCCAATAACTCAGTACTAACCTCAGCATCCGTGAACCGTGAAGTGGTGACCTGCTGAACTTCAGCAATACTTTCTGGTCTACTTTTTTTAAACAGAAATTTCTGCTCGTACAAAGATTCCGCTGAGCAGACCATCTGTACAGGATAT
>OOFG01036507.1:1451-12446 GCA_900323295.1 Molva molva
ACACAAATACACACACACACACACACACACACACACACACACACACACACACACACACACACACACACACACACACACACACACACACACACACACACACACACACACACACACACACACACACACACACACACACACACACACACACACGGACACACAGTGGAATTAATACATTACACCCACACACACTTGCGTAACTAACCATTTACTGAGTGCGGAGAGTTATTGCTTTTGTTATTTGATTGTTTGTTTACGATTTCTTAAAGAATTACACAATGCAGTGCTCTTGTTATTCACGATAAAGGACCGGCACTGATGAGGCCCTATGGGACTATCTCCCTATCCTTACCAAGTCATTCTGAATAGGGGCAGATATGTGCTTATTCTTCAGTTTGTATCATCTATGGTCGGTATTTTTTCCACTGCTAGGCCTTCATCCTTGGAAGGAAAAAAAAAACTGTGAAGCCATAAAGTCATAAATCATTTCTTGTGTTTTGGTGCACATGCAGTCATCCCATTGGAGTCTCTGCTGCATGTCTTTTAACACGGCAACAAAAAAATCCCATTTGAGAGATGGAAGAGGTTGAGTGGCTTGCTGAAATGTAAATCAAGATTTTGTCGGCCTTCCTTTTTGAGTGAAGTGCTGCTATGTTCAATTAATGCAACACTTAATAGTCTGCTAATCCTGGCCTTGCTAGAGAATGTGCAGACTTCTTGACTTTGGGCTCTTTGGGATATTTTCTTTTTACAAATTGCAGACATGCTCAAGTGTTAAAGTACTGCCAAATGGTCTATTAAATTCCCCTCCTCCCTAAACGTCATTTGTTAACCGTGCAGCAAAGCCTAATAATCTTGAAATACGTTTCTATGGGGGGGGCCAATGTGATTTTTGTCTGTGCCAAACAGTTCAAATTATATTAATCCTACTGCTTTTAGGTTTCTTGAAATAGGCAAATTCCCATGGGGAGTTTAGAAGTATTATGTCTCTTTGTCACTATGAATTACATGATAGGCGAAGAAAATAACATTTCTAAGTAGCATGCTAACTGATAGCTAACCGTCATGCTAATTAGCAGTTTTTAGCAATCTTGCTGTATTCTGGGCGCCAAAAGTTCAGGATGTAGGCGTATTGTCCCAAGTGTGTTTGGCTCTGTTCCCCGACAGGAAATAAAGTGCACTCTCTTTCCTGAATATGTTCCATAAAAACCATCCTCATCGTTCTGGCGTCACTACAGCCCCTTAAGCGTCACCCGGTTCATGGGATTACACAAAGATCTATTATTTGAGAAGGCGCTAAGGGCAAATGACTTTTGAGTTCAGCGTTGGGGAATGTGTTCTCGTACGTGCAGCAAGAATGTATCGAGGCAGTGATTCGTAAGGATATTGCGATGGTATTTGCATGCAGGACGCATTGTAGGGCTGCCGTTACTGCACGTGTCAGCAGAAATCGTTCCATATCGTAGTTGTATAGAACAAATGCAATTGAATTGCTTCTCAGGAGTTTAGTGTTGGTAATGCTGAGGAAGGCTGAAATGGTGGGGGTAGAGCAGATGTCTGAGGTACAACACCAGAAATGAGTCACTACAATAATGGATTAAATGGCAATATGTTTGCTGCCTTGTCGCCAAAATGCTATCAATATTTCATGGACATTGACAGTTATTAATTTAGGGTGTTCATTTTGGCAAATTTGAACACATCATTTTTAAAACCCAGCATGACCTTTTTCCTTTTTCTTTCTGTATCATGCACTCATGAGTCAGCTCTTTTTTCATGTTTGGGGTGGGCCGGTGTAGATTTCACCCTATGTGTACCACATCATGACAGTATTAGACTCGTTGTTCAAACAACCAAACCACTCGTGGTACCGCATCATGTGTAAACAGCAGTGGTTAACTGCAGTGTTTGTTCAAGGGCGATTTGTTTGCATTTGTTACGTGTATGGGTTTAATTTTGGTGGAGGAATTCCACGTCCGTTTCTTTTTAGGTGAAGTCATGTCAGGTTCACGCAGAGCTAGCCCAATGATCTTTGGAACGGACTGTCCCGCTGCCTGCGTTCTCATTGGTCCTTCTAAAACGCCAATCATTATCCTCATGCCAATCTTCCTACTTCCTAAGCTGCCTCCGGAGAGCTTTGATACCAATTTATCCAATGAGGTTGCTTACAACCAACAGACCGGAAGTTGTTTTTTTTAGTTAGCTATTTTTAGATGTGTGTGTGTGTGTGTGTGTTAACAAATGTCACCTCTTTCTGACATTCGAAAGATGATCAAAAGTAACTTGAATGAATGATTGATGAAAAAAAGGAAATCTTCATTCTTGGGAATGGTGGCTCTAATTCAAAACGGGATATATTTAATTACTTTCAAGATTTTGGCAGATAGTATGTATGTCAGATACAATCCCTAGTTATAATGGCCCTTTTAAAGAAAAAACAAATAGTTAAAAAAACATTTTGTGGTACTGCTGATGAAACGTACAAATGTATTACCTAACCGCTGTGTATCCCTTTGAAGCAACATATGTTCTCCTTCTAACAGTGCTGTATTTGTTTTCAAGAAAGCTACACTCGTCACCAGAAAGCAACATGTGTTATTCAATCTCGATGTGGCTCAAATGTGTTATTGTGTCTTCTTTCAGCGTATCTCTGTTCACTTGGCGGCAGCAGCTGAGGCTCCAGGCTAGCTGGCCATTGCCTTGGTTGCCCTCCTCTTGTCTGTGTATGAATGTTTTGTGTGTGAATGGGTAATTGTAAGGTATTGATTGCCAAAGAGCTTTGAAAGGCCATAGTGGTCACTGGTTACAATGACGTAAGCTCTAGGCCTACTTGGTTGGTCGGGGTCAGGTCATGGGTCTTTTTAAGGAATATATTTGTATGGGATTTTATGTGTACCTGTTTGATGGACAGTACAGTGGGATGAAAGAGACAGGGAATGACATGTAGCATCGGACAGTCGCTTCAAACCGCGTCCTACGTGGCTAGCACACTAGCGCCCGGGGCCACTCCTGCAGCATTTTTTTTAATAAGGTATAAACCAGGACGGTTGGGCTGCAACCGACGATTATTTTCATTCTTTCATTCTGTCGGCTCGTCCATTAATTGACTAAAGGCTGCAGCTTTAAACGACAGGATGTCCAGTTATTGGAAATGAATGTACGACAGGGGGGGGGGTGATGTGGCTGAGGTGAAGCCAAGCTTTATTGCCACCTTCTAAGTACATTGTTTTCAAATCCGCTTATACCACAGTTACTAACTGATAAGGTATTGGGAACTTTCATCTATAACATTATTTGCTTTTTATCGGCCTATGCCAAAAATGTTATATATCTTTCTGCGGCGCTTTTTAGCATGTGGTTTTTGCGTTGTCAAGGAAACATGTGTTCGATAGTTGTATTCAACCTTTTGTTGTTAACCTTGGATTTGTAGCGCACTTGGAACTGTTAAAAGGCAGAGGTGTTCTGTTATCATAAAATAACACACACACACTTTATTGACCAATCAGGTTCAAGTATGTTGCTGAAATTCTCAAATAAAGAGACCCTTTTTCTTTTAGTTTGTTTTGCAATAATGGAGTAACACGTTCACAAGCAATTCAGAAATGTCTCTCTCCAAACTAAACATTCGGAGGATAGTTATACGGTTAGTTAGGTAAACACAGGTGGCAATCATTTACTATATGTCAATTGACTATTGTCTTGTCACCAGTCAATAGTTAACAACAGGATGCATGGATATAAGTACAAGTAGCAAGCCTTTTGGTTATCCTCATAGTTACCTTCTGGGAACACGTCATATAGTTCACATCCTTTTCGATGTTCTTGCACACAAGCGTTTTAAACACACAGACTTTTTTGAGTCTGAAGCAATACCTTTTAAAGGATTAACTACTACATGAACTACTCATTCAGAATGCCAACACACTTTTTTGTCGTCCTTTAGAACAAAATTGTGCCGCATTAGTTTGTAGCCGAGTAAATGTTCAGTAAGTCGAACTAGCAGTCATCCTTAAGTTGGGTTAGGGTCTATTAAACCATCCGATTATTATAACAGAAACTACAGAGCCTTGAATATTATTTTTATTCACAATAATGTTAATTCTAACACAATATAGCCTATCACTCAACAATACAATACACAATACAATACAGTGCATATGTCCCTCCTGCCGCTGAAAATAATGGATTAAGAATGTTTTTTCCCCTAATGAAAGTAACCCCAGCGATTGTCCGACCAATGAAAATTTGGAACAACTGCATATTGAGCAACCGACCAGAACTTGAAAGCCCTACATATTATGACATGTAATGTTAATATTTCCATTACAAGTATTCAAAAATGCTGTGGTATCATCCTTCACCATGTATCCTAGTGTTCATATCATCTTTGTTCTGCTCAGACCCTTCAGCCATGGGCTTCATCATCTCTCCCTGGTCCCTGCTGCTCATGCCCTCGGGGAACATCTCTTTCACCGACGAGAACGTCACCCAGCAGGACCTGAGGGCCTTCACGGCCCCCGAGGTCCTGGAGGGGATCCCGTTGGCCTCCGTCTCGGACATAGAGAAGGTAGGAGGAGACGTGCTTTTATTTTGGAGTGGGGACTTTTAATGTGGAAACCCCATATAGCGGCTAAAGTATAGCTTGTGGTTGCTGTTTCACTGTGTGTGCACTGCTGGTTCTACCAAGTCACAAACAAGAGGATTTGAGAGACGGCTCACATACCTCGAAGGAAGGAAAAGTTTTTGATGCCTTCTTCAGTGGCACACGTCATCTAATATCAAACCTAGAGGGTTTCTGTTAAACTTTGAGAGTAATAATGGGTCATCTTCTGGTGGATATTTTCAAAAGATTGAAAAGATGGTTCAATACAGCGGAATAAATTAGCGTTCTCATGGTCTAAATTATATGGAATATTTGGCAAATAAATACACATTCTATGAGTTTATCCCTGAGAGCCTGTCCACTGCTTGACAAGAACGGATAGAAATTTGATGTGCACTATGTTGCAGCATAAAATGACTAATAAAAAGTTTTATTAAAACTGACATCAAAATAAACTAGATCATCTGTTGACACACACACATACACACACTCTGTTTCCCTTTCAAACAGCACTTTAATAACGGCGGATTAACACGTTTTATCACCAGCTTCCTGTCTGGGCCACGCTCTGAAGAAACTTTTTGCTGAGTCAGTTCTCTCCAGGGTAGCCTCCATTAACCCAGTTATTTTCCTCTGTGTACAAAACACGGGCGCCTCATTATCTTCCATCTTTTTTTTGTTAATATCTCACAGCTGGGATCACGAAAAAATACCTTTTTATCTTGGGGTGTGTTCACAGCTGGTGAGGGTGTAGGGAGTATTTAAAGGCTTTTGATTTCCACAACTGCAAAAAAAAAAAACGATACAGTAAAAAGAAGCGAGAGTATGCCCTTAAATCTGTGGCAAGCTCCTTTTTTTTTTTTTAAGTGAAAAACCTTGAAGGCTGTGTTGCATTCTCTGGCAGGCCCCTGAATTATTCTTTCCTCTACCAAGCCCAACACGCAGGGGAAAGGACTCTGTCTCCCAGAGCTCGGAACAGAGGAAAGAAAAGTGGGAGGAAAAGCAGTTCCATGCAGAGGGCTTTTTGTCTCTCTTTCCAGAGAAGAATGAATTCAAAATGTTTTATTGCTTTTATTGCACCCCCGTTACCGAGATGAAGTCTATTTTTCACTTTCGAGGGGGATTTCGGAGAACACCTCGGTTATGTCGACAAATGGTGTTTTATGACAGAATTTCACTGGAATTTCACTGGTGGTGTTTGCCTGAATGAGGCACACCTGTTTTTAACTGACATGGAACCAAACAAAACCAAAATGTTCCCTTTATTTTAAAACATGTACCCTCATATGTTTATTTATACCACACATAAAGGTGACACATATGAAAGTAATTTCCGAAGCACAGCAAGAGCTTCTTACAAAGAAACACACCGCAAGAGCTCTTGTCAATCTTTTGGTCTACTTGGTATTCATTTTCTTTTTCATGTTAAAAACCCCAAACAGGGGTCTACGTTCTGGAACACAGGGGAGTGACGTGCCTCCGCTTGGTGAATCGATCTGAGATTCACACGTTGTCCTCGTTAAATGTTTCTGCATGCGTGCTCCTGCATCTCACATGGTCAAGTGATTGAACGGAGCGATAAAGCGGTCCTGACGGTCGTACGTCTGCTGTTTTCCACAGATGCACATGTACTCACTGGGGATGACCTTGTTCTGGGGAGCCGACTACCAGATCCCCCACAGCCAGGTGAGCACACCAGAAACACAGGCTTTCGCTCTCACTTTCCTCTCACTCTTCATGAAGTGATTTCTACTCCTACACACACCATGTGTTTTTATGATGACATATGTATGAAACAGGTTTTTCATGTGCCTACTGCCTACATTGTATGCATTTTACACTGAAGTCAATTGAAAGATAAAATATTAAAAGCTAAATAAATGACAGGCATTATTTGCCCTCCAACCTCCAGTTACTTCAGTACCTCCAATTCCAGTTACTATTGAGTCATTTAGCAGATGCTTTTACCCAAAACGACTCACAGTAAATACAGATTCATTATCATTAAGGAGCAAGTAAGGGTTAGGTTTCCTCCTCAAGGACACCTACAGCAAGGCCTCAGGCATTGGTAATCGAACCCAGAACCTTTTGGCCAGGCGTCAAACAACTAAAACGACTAAACCATCTTGCCCGCAGTCGTGCGCTGTCGCAGCTCTACCTACACGAATCTATATTTGACAGTCAGCGCGACAATCCGTTCCAACATGTATCATCATTATCGTCATTATCGTCACGGTAAATGTTTTCCTTGCAGCCCATGAAGCTGGGCGAGCACCTCAACAGCCTGCTGCTCAACATGTGTGACGACATCACGCTGAGCCGCATGTCGGTGCGCACCGTGATGGACATCTGCAGCAAGCACATCCGCAACTCCTCCTGCGACCCGCCCTTTGCCTACGTCAGGAAACTGGTCCGCCTGGTGCTGGGCAGCCTCTCCCAGGTACGCCCGCATGGTTTCAACACACATGCGGGCCACGGCGCGTTGTGACTTTTCGCACGTATGAGTTGCGACTGTTTTTTACTTTTTGTTTCTGTTGAAACAAACTTGCGTCGATTTCTGGGTAATAATGTGGCTTTCAAAGCTGGGGATTTTTAAAGCGTGTTTTCAGATTCATCAAAAAATGATTTAGGTTGTTTGTTTTTGTTGGATTTTAAAGCTGCTGTAGGCAAGAATTGAGAGTTGTAAAGGGAGGGCGCTGAAGAAAGCAAGATTTTGAAACTAAACAACCCTAAAAACTCTGCATTGAGAAGTGTGGCACCTTTTTAATGCCTGTGAGAAATGGATACACTTTTATATGCATATTTAGAATCCTTGGCCCCACCACCTTTTAAGGATCTCCATTAGAGCTTCCAGCAAAAGTTAATAAGCCATCACACGCCCTGTCTAACCACAACAGACTGCGTTTGTATCAAACAATGGCAAGAACGTGCTGCTCACCTTAAGCACATGATCTTTATCACCGCAAAAAAAAAAATAAGAACAAGTTGAACTCCACTGTATTGTACAGCCGTAAGCGATGTTTTTCAACTTTCCTCTTCCTGTCTGATTGTGGTTGTCCGTTTGTCCCGGCGCTAGCTGGACGGCCTGCTGACGGACAGAGAGTCTCTACCGGAGCGCAGCAAGGAGATCCGGGAGAGGCTGCGGGGGAAAGGTCTGCCCTCCGGTAAGAACATCCTTTATCTGAGACCCTCCAGACCACCTGGGACCCTGGGATGTGTTTGACCTGGATGTGTACCACTTCCCATTATGTTTCACTGCTTATGTCAAACACATATAAATAATAATGATGATGATGATAATAATTTGGATTATTATTATAGTAATGATAATAGTAATAGTAATGATTATGATTATAATTATTATCATATAATTAAAACAGAATAAATTGTATTTAGCACACTCAAGACTTTATACAGCAAAGCTTCTCTTCCCCTTTCTCTCGTTCTCTCTCTCATTTTGCTCTCTCTCTCTCTCTCTCTCGTTTTTGTTTTAATACTATATATACTATACTATATAATCATTTATATAACCCACTCAAAGACACTTTACAAAGACATAAAATACAAGGGCAAATAGCAAACAAATAACATGTGGTCTTTGTAAAGTCATTTGAAATGCACAACCGATTTGTGGTACCATTCATGTAGATAAAACAACATTAAGGTAGGAATACCAGTGTGTTGAGAGAGTCACCACAAGATAGAGTGGCGTTTCACCCACCGGCAAAGCCACGATACATGTCCAGAATTAGTCATGCTTTACCACAATGCCAGATGAGAATGAAACCGAGGCCAAGGCAAGGGCCTTGTCACAAAGCAAGGGCTTTCATTGGCCAATGGAGTGAAATGTAGTTACGATTCCAGGAAGAAGCGCTGCTTTTCTGGAACACCTTGTGAACTCTATAAGGATGGTCCGGATTCATCGTTGAGTGCATGTGTTACTATTTATATGAGTACATGAAAGGATATTCGCCTGACGCACGCCATTTCTACGAAGACAGTTTTTCAGAGAAACCATCTGTTTTTGACGATTTTAGGAGAAGCTCTTATCAGTAAATATGTGTAATCCGGCGTGGTTATGAAGGCTTTCTCAATCATGCAGCTGAACAGGGAGAGAGAAAGGGCAAAACATTCTGCATGGGTTACGTGAAAAAAAAGGAACGAGTTCAATAAAAATATCTCTGAAAGTAGACAAGAAGCACCACACTGCAAACCCCAGGAAGGGAATTTAATTGAGGAAAATATGAGCAAGTCTTCCCAGTGGTTTTCTGAGAGAGAACTCTGGCAGAGGAGAGCCAGGCTCAAGGCATGGCTGCTCTCCTTCTTATGTAAGCTCCTGCATGGCATTGATTACAGATACATATTTTGGAGTCACCAGTGAAACTGCTGGTCCCCTGTTTGTATCGCAGCTTTGTTTTTCCTGTGCCTAAGCCCTAGCCTGCCGTAGGGAAAGTACATGCAAAGAGTATTACCCGGTTCGTAATGGACTTTTCTCCCAAGGAGTGTCTCTCTCCCTCTCGTTTTCTCTCTTTCTTGTTCTCTCATTCTATTGCTCGCTCTCGCTCTTTTGCTCTCTCTCGCTCTCTCTCCCTCTTTTGCTCTGTTTCACTCTCTCGTTCTTTCTCTCTCTCTTTCTCTCTCGTTCTCTTGCTCTCTGTTTCTCTAATTCTCTCTCGTTCTCTGTCTCTCTATCGTTCTCTCTCCTGTAGTTCGTAAGGCGGTGAGCTGTAGTCCCTGCTGGGACAATTCCGTCATTGTGTCTTTGTTACGTTGGGTGTGAAGTGCAACAGTTTTGTGTATTTTTGTCCTCGGTAGCGCAACAAAAACACTAAATTGCACGCCCAGTGGCGCTTCCCACATTTGGGTGTGCATGGTGTTGTATTGGAGAAAAGAAAACTGTTACATTTGATTGTTTTTATTGGCTGTCCTAATCTGATCCTTGTGTGTGTGTGTGTGCTCTTGAGTTCCTCGAAGAACCCCTGTCTTTGATAGCTCCTTCCTCTGGGGATGAAGCGTGTGCTTCTTTAGATTAAGCGGGCACATGCAGGGTGTTGTTATAGGGCTGAACCGCTTCTTTCTATTCCTCTTTCTATGTCCCTCTCTTTCACGTTTTCTGGTCATCTTTCTTTTTTTTCCCTTTGCTTCTATCTCTCTCCCTTACTGCTTCGCTGTGATTCTCTGTCTGCCTTCTATGTATATATAAATCTCTATTTATAACTATGTAGAGGTATAGGGTTAGTGTTTTATTGGAAGAACGCAAGTGCATTTAATAGCAGCTGACCAAATTAATAATATATATATATATAATATACATATATATAATATATACATCTGTTGCTTGTGAACCCATTAAGCACTATTTTCCACACGGTTTATCCTAAACATTTCCTGGGTTAAACTGATGCTAATGTGCCAAATTATTCCGTGTAGGCGTTCATCCCAGGCTCGCGGTCAGATTATCCAGCCCCTACCCCTCCTGGCCTCTCCCCGCTGGACACGTTTTGTGCGCTTGCTCGCGTGTTAAATCAATTTCACAGACTCCCTGTAGATGTAGTTTTAAGCATGATGTGAAAAATATCTGGATCAGCGCGTCTGCATTGGATGCCAGATTGGGAGTGCTGCATGTCGAGAGAACCCTGGTCCCGATTTGTCGTAATTTCACAGAACATGCAGACAAAAAGATCCTAATTCAGTTTTTATGGATCAGCTATAAGACCTTCAAGCCTTGGAACCTTTTACTAGCAAAAAGCCGTTGGCCAGAACTTTAAGTTATTAAGCGACCATGTACCAATTACAATGCCTAATTACCATTTGATCTCCAGCCTTTGAGCGAAACCATGGCAATTTAATGTGTTTTAAGGTTGTTCCCCTCTGTCCGTTTCGTGAAATTAGGACCATATTTCATCCCTCTCCCGCCTATTAAATGAATAATGCAGGCTAAAACACTGACATTATAGAGATTAGAAGTATAAAACGTTGTATCTCTATAATTGGATATCTGCATACGAACACAGAATCTATAGGCAACTGGACAAGAAGCCTAATACCCACAGCGCCGGAAATAGGGCCGAATTATCTGTTGGTAGACATACAGATATTTTGTTGGAAAAACTGTTTTGTTTTATTGATTTAAGATTCAATTGCCATTTCAGCAAGTTTTATGTGTTTTTTCTCTAGTGGCGTTTAAAACACAGACAAATGCAACTACACAAATACACAAACACAGACGCACACACAAACGCATAGCTGATAGACAGTTAAAAGGATAACATTTGACACGGTTTTCCCTCTGGTTCTCGTCAGGGCGGGGTGCCGCCTCCAGAGTCCTGGAGCGCTACCGGGTCCGCACCCAGGAGCAGGCCTCTCTGAACCGGGGTATGAGCCGCTCCATGGGC
>OOFG01036580.1:1319-12008 GCA_900323295.1 Molva molva
CACCACCACATGACCGGGTTGGGGCTATCATGGAGGGGTTTGTATTCCAATACTTGAATGCACTGCGCACTGACGATGACGAATAAAGAAACGACGAGGGGGAAAGTTCCCTCAGTGATTCCTTTAGGTCATCTATCTTTGCGCGCTTTGATAAACATGTTGAAATTATTATGGGAAAATATTCAACGATTACACAGCATATGCAAACAAGGAATCTAGGTTTGGTCCGCATGTTTCTGCTCACTCACCTCCCCGAGGTGGGAATCTCCAAGAGGCCCTCTAGACTCTGGGTTCACGATGATCACCCGGACTCCTGGTAAGATCTGACCACCAAAGCACAGTACTTTCAGTTCACTAGCCATCTATCTATAGCTATCTATAGCTCTATATATGTGATAAAGTTATCACATTTATCTCAATTCAAGGCATTTCACAGCGACTACACAGCCACAATACTTTGGTGAAGCTCCTTGATAATACTTTATAATAACAAATAATAACTATTTCCAATATTGTTCTGATGATTCTATACTTACAGTGCCGGACTCCATAAGAGGCAGGCTCTGCGGAGCTCCCCTCTCCACCAACCTTACCCTGAAACAAAAAAACATGTTAACCATGTGCTCCCATTAGTATTACCCAGGTTCCCCTCGGGTCGTCTCTGGGGTGGGTTTGGGTAGTTACCGGTCTGTCTCTGGGTCTTACCTGTCGTGCCGCAGAGACTTCATGTCCACATAGACGGTGGAGGGGTCTGGACCAGCCGTGCCCTGCTCAGGGGAACACAGAACAAACACACACTGCCACGATTAAAACATTTAATACTTTTTTGAAATGTTTCATTATTTTCACTAGGTTGACGTTGTTACTTGTTGAACCTTTTCACTATTTTGTCAATGTTAATGTTCATTTTCCATGCCGATAATGCTCCTTTGAGTTTGATTGTCAGAGAGAGTCAGACAAAGATAGACAGTTAGAGAGATAGAGACAAACGCAGAGACAGTTAGAGAGATAGAGACAGACAGTTAGAGATCGAGACAAACAAATAGACAGAGACAGAGGCAGAGAAATAGAGACAGACAAAGATAGACAATTAGAGAGATAGAGACAGACAGAGAGATAGAGACAAACAAATATAGATGGAGAGATAGAGACAGACAAAGATAGACAGAGAGATAGAGACAGACAAAGATAGACAATTAGGGAGATAGAGACAGACAAAGATAGACAATTAGAGAGATAGAGACAGACAAAGATAGACAGTTAGAGAGATAGAGACAAACAAATATAGACAGAGAGATAGACGCAGAGAGAGAGACAGACAAAGATTGACAGTAAGAGAGAAAGAGACATTGACAGTAAGAGACAAAGAGATGGAAACAGAGAGGTAGAGCTAAAGAGAAAAGGTGAGAGGCAGAGAGAGATCAGAGTTCGGGACAGCAGACCTGCATGCAGAGGGCAAGGTTGACCCTGGAGCCAAAGGCGGTGCTGACAGCCCGGGATGAGAGGCCCAGGTCTTTGAAGAGCTTGGAGAAGGACTGGGTCAGCAACAGGCGAGGACGCTCCTCCGCTATCACCACACAGCTCCGCACACACGACAGGTTCAGCCCTCGCGCCTGGAAAGACACACATACACACAACCACACACGTCAAGCCATGTTTCAATTTGATTTGTTTTTAGGCAATGTATTCAATGTACATAAAAAAAATGAATAAGTCATATATATATAGTAATGTTATCAGTAATATGTAGGAGCAATATACAAATAAGTAATATGCTAAAAGGAAATATGAATATAAATATATATTGACATACAGGTATTCATCCACTAGTGTTTATACTTTTTATTTGCACATTGTAAATATAGTACATTAAACCATGTAACAATGAGCTCAAACTTCAGCCATACTAGCCACATGAAAGCCACTGTGTTTCAAAGCATGGCCATCGGTGGTGTGACCCTGACCTTGAGCATCTCGGTCTGGGTTCCCAGGCCCTTGGTGCACAGCTCCATGACGGAGTAGGAGCAGAAGGTGTCTCTGATCTTGTACTGGCTGAGGGTGCTCAGCCACACGGGCAGGGAGCTCTCCAGCTCCAGTGGGGGGATGAGGATGGACTGGTGACCTGAGTAAACACTGAGGGATAAAAGCAAAGACCCGTTGTTGAGGATTCCTTCCTGTTGGGTGACGTCATATGCATGCGTGATCTGATCTCGGTTCTGTGTGGACGGTGGGAGTTTATGAATACATTGAAAATGTGTTGAAGGAACACCTCTTGAGAGGAACAGTTCATTTCAAGGGGGTCCACAAAACACACACTTCTCAAGTACCTCAACAGAAAGACAATACGACAAAGCAAGACATATACAAGATCTCCCCTTTCTGCCCCATTTCACATATCACCCAACCATTTCCCCACCATATCCCCTCAAATTGAATCAAATTCAAATGCCATGTCATCGACAAAGGCTTTTGTGTATGCCTGTGTGTGTTGGTTACCTGGAGAGACACCACAGGACAAAGCCCAGGCCGCAGTAGGGGTCCAGGCAGATTGCTATTTGGCGAGAAGAGTAGAGCTCACACTGGAGCTTGATGGAGCGACATAGAGTACTGACGGCCGCGTGGGACATCTGAGGAAACACACAGAAAGCATAGCAGGCAGCTAATGCTATGAGCAATCCAAGGTCTTATCTATCCAGCGTTGGGATATGACCATTTCAAAATAATACTAAACTGTTATTGTTATCAAATCTACAGCTACAAAGTATTGTTTTTGTATTCCTATTTTAACATTATACGTATTATGTGTATTATTTAGTTCTTACCTTGACACCAGTCAACATGCCCGTGGTGGACACACTGAAGTCCAGGTAGGCCAGCATCTCCGCTGTGGGGGGCTTGTAGATCTGGGGAGGACGCTTTCGAGGGAGGTCATCTGGGAACGGAAGGAAGACGTTCCAGACTTGTTATTATTATCTTAATATATTTCAAACATCCCAGCAGTATATACTTAACTGCCAAGTACCTTACTGTTGCAGGATAGGATAGGATAGGATACGGTTCAAAGTCAGGTGCCATACCTGTGTCTATGATGGTGGGCCAGGTCTTGATGTTGACGCTGGCAGCGGCCTCCCTGGACCGGAGTATCCTCATGAGGGGCTGGGTGGTGAGGATGCAGGCTGCTTTGCTCACCTGGGAAACACAGCATTACATTTGGTTCAACTCAGCATTTATCCAGGCAACGTCGTGTTCAGATCCAGTGAAATACATTACATACAACACATTGTACAAGAAGAGTGCTGCAAGAAGAAGAGGAACCTTGATTTAAAGGAAAAGTAAAAACGCAATCTATTTGCTATACTACTCTGATAAAAGTCAACACCAACAACTAAAATGCAGCATGAACAACACAGTAAGATACAAGATGGAGAACTGGGTCGCTAAGTTGCTCTGCATAGTGGGAGAATCAGAGAAGAGGGCATGTTCTGATTATAACTGATAGTTTACATAGATGGGCTATTTGCACTCTAGTCCGTCTCTGTTTGCGTGTTGGGACAGGACTCGGTGCACTTACATCGATGATCATGCGGACGGTGGGGAGGGTAGCAGTCAGGTTCTGTGGGTGGGGGGGTCTCACTGTCACCGGGACCACCCCCGCATACAGACAGCCATAGAAGGCAGCGATCAGGTCAATACCTAGAAAGGAGAAGAGAGGAACCAGGAAGGAATTCAGTGCCTTATACCAATTATCTAATTGCAGTACGGATGAATGAACCAATGAGAAAGTGTGTTTGTGTGTGTGTGTGTGTTTGAGAGTGTGAGAGTGTGAGTGTGAGTGTCCAGGCAGATTACCTGGGGGATAAAGCAGCACCACGTTGTCTCCCGTGTTAAGGCCTCCTCTCTCCATCAGGGCAGCGGTGATCTTCTCTGCTCTCTTGTGAAGCTGGAGACAAGTGGATGTGCACACTGCTACCCCCTACAGGAGAAATGGAGAATATTAAGATGAAATGTTATGAACAGAAAATATAAAAAGAATGCACATATACAAAGCATGGTAAGAATACAAAAATGAATTACATTTAAGTGTGTGTGTGCATGTGCATCTGTGTGCGTGTGCGTGTGCGTGTGTGTTCTACCTTGGCATTTAGCAGCACATAAAGGACATGATCCGGGTCGGTCTGGGCTCTCCACTGCAGGGCTTCAGACAGGAACTGGTGCTGAGGGGAACACCAGGGAGAACCAATCAGACTCAATGCACAACATCCACCAATGAGGGCAACCAGAGTCCGTTAATTACCGTTTAGGGGATGACTGTTTTGTCCAGTAAGTTAAAGGAGGATGAAACATAATGAATATGGGTCTATGGTATATTTATTTCAAATGGCTCGAAGATGGCTGAGATGAGTGGAAAGGTCCTTTTAGATAAGACGAGTAGCGAATGCACAATGCGAATAAGAGATTCTATGTATTTAGAGGACTCAAGTTTCACTTTTTTAATCCAATTTGAAAGTCTCAATATAATATTAATATCTCATCTTTCCTATTATTTTCATTTCAGTCCTTTTTTCCAAGATGTAACAATAGGATTGCTGTAGTGACAACATTGCAAGGCTGGTTGTTTCATAATGAAAAAACATTGAATTGATTTGGTTTCATCCACCTTTAAGAATATTCCATTACATGGCTGACTTCCACTGGGAAATTACACAAGAAGCGTATCGTCAACACTAGTCAGAAAAAGGATCGGCAGGACAACAGTCAAACAGGACTACAAGACAGTGTTTATAACCAAGGGTAGTACACGTACGTGACACTTCAGCACAGTACATGTAAATAACAATACAAAACTGTAAAGTAATTTAAAAAAACACTACACACAGCAATCACTAGCTGACGTTCCCCTTGGTGCCATCCACACTCTGGTTATTTAGACAGAGAGAGGAGCTCAGGGGGCACACACACAGTAAAGGACACCATGCAGGCCGGCTGCCCTGACCACGGTCCAGGCCATGGCATGGGAGCATCACAACAGAGCTGTAACCGACGCAGCAAAGCACAAGTGCACACAAACAGGCACAAAGGTAGCGCTTGAAGCTGTTTGCTTATTCAATTCATTTTATGTACTAGCATTACCCTTGCAATTTCTGGGTTGTATCTTCATGGTTGAGTGAACTCATTGTAAGTCACTTTGGATAAAAGCGTCAGCTAATTACATAATAATGTAAAAACAGGCACCCTGGTATGCTAATCCAGTCATAATGATCATTAGGCTTCTGAATTAATAATGACGGTGGAATCCTCTATAGATCTTTAAAAGAGGCAATAGTCCAGCTGTCTATTGTCTTTTTTCCTTTGTAAATATAAATAATTATAATAGTGATGATGCGAGTGAGTTATGATAATAAAGTCATGAAGTGTTAATGAACAGAATGGACCAACTAGTTTATATTAATTAAAACGTCAGTTCAACTGTATGTCTTACATGGAAAATGTAACTTTCTACAATACATTATAGATACTAGTTAACTAGGGCCTTTTAACTGTATCTTTAACTGGTGGAGCCCATTGAGCTTGAACACGGTGTGCTTCAGACCATTAGGAGTCTTGGGGGCCACACACACACGCACACATCTGATAAGACAGCAGCAGCGCAAGCAGCAGCGACTGGTGCCGAACTAGAGCCTTACCATCATTATGGGCCACATATAGAGCTACATTTGCCAAAAGGAGAACACAGGCAGAACAACCACAGAATCATTGTCAAAGGATGATAAATCGGCAGCCATCTCCTTTGATGGACACCGTCGTTAACCGGGTCATCTAAGTTGACATCACAATTAGTTTATGGTGATGAGTTTGCATTGAGGTTTCAATACAAATGACAGATGTTGAATCCAGTACTTCACATTGAGGAACAAAACAGTCCACTGATATGGTGTGTGATTTTAATCACAGTAATAACAACTATACAGTAGTCCAGTCACTTATTTTAAATGGTAACAATGGTGTATCTAAATGCAGATCCCTAAATACAGTACCTAGTATGAGTCAGACCTACTCTGCGGAGTCCAGCTACTCCGTGGCTTAATGTTTCGTGTGAGGCAGGTACCTTTCTGATGAGATCCTGGTCCTCGACGACGCCCAGCTCTCTGCCTACAGCCTGGGCCATCCTCTTCCCCGCCACCAGGTTCCCCACCATGATAGAGGCCGGACCTACGCCCACTGCCCCGAGGAGAGACCCAGACAGTCAGCTTTTAGTTTCTATGTAGCACATATTGCAGAACACCGACGTCTGCCTCAACACTTCATAAAGTATACATTTGATCATGTTAAATGGTTATTATTATAACTTCTTATAGTTGTTTTTTTACATTTCTCTTGAATGATTCACTGATTACTGTATTTAGTTGTCTTTCATTTGTTGTCCTTCAAATTCACTTTAAATTGAAGTGATTCCTGCCTATGTAGAGCATTCTGATTAGCCCTTGAGTTTGAAGGGTGCAACGTACATGTTTCCTTAAGAGCCAAAAACACAATTAATGACCAACTCCTTTGGATAATGAAAATGATTGTTCATTTATATTTTCCATCTCAGTGGCACAACAATAGTACAGACCACCGGGGTCCTGCTGGTTGACCCAACAGCGCCCTCACCTGGCTGTTTCTGCCGTGGCTTAGGCAGGTTGGTGACACAGGTGTGGGGGCACAAGAGGATGTTGCAGGGGTGCAGGTTGCCCTCCAGGAAGTTCTGCTTGGTCTCACAGATGTGAATGCCACCCAGGGGCGTCTTGGGGAGGGTGTTGGCCGGGACCAGAGCCAGGCAGTACAGCCCCACCTGGTGGATGCTGTCGATGGCCTGTGGAAAACACAAGCAAACAGACATTCAGAGAGGTTTCAAAAATCCTGTTAGGAGGTGGCTTGGTGGCTCAGCATGTAAAGGCCAAAATACATGGGACAAGGATGTAACACGTCTGACGCGGAATCCCAGCAGCACAACTCATAACCCTAACCCATCTTAGCCTATGATCAACTGAAGCCCGACCACGGAATCAATCATCTCTATTTTTGCGTGGCTGGTCTATTTTTATTCACTCTACGCGTGGCTACGTGGCACTCAAACAGGTCAAAGCTCGATGGAACTGTGTTAAAAAACTAGAACAATCTGTTTAAGAATGACCCAAATAAATACCTCGTACCCGAGGCAATGCACCGCAGCAGAGCAGCCTCACGGGTGTTTTTACATTGCACATTAAAATAAATGAGTCAAATCGATGTGAATCCATGATCCTGTTGTTGAAACAATCTAGTTAATTAATTCGGTACCAGTTAATGTAACCCAATGCTTAACACCTTCGGAAGTATCCTACTTGAAATCTCCTCGGAAAACCAGTTGGAAAACCACAGTAGCAAACACATTCACATGCTACACAGACTCTGTCTGTGTAGCATGTGAATGACAAAAGTGATCGTGAATAAAGGGACGACAAGTGATTAGTGTATACAGCATTCAGTAGCGAATGAGGTGTCGGACCTGCAGCACTCGGCTCATCCACTGGAAGCTGTCCTCCTCGCTGGCGTCAGGTCTCTGCTCCGCCACGATCACAATCCTCTCATCGTAAAACGCAGTCACAGAGAACACCGCAATCCTGCACAACACACAGTATTAACGCACTGCAAGACATGGACATAGACATAGACACACACACACACACACACATACAACCACACACACTGCCAAAAAAGAAACACATCCTCGGTTTAAACTGCAAGTGTCATGACTTCCATCTACACTCCAACGTGCCTAATGCTGGAAATTAGCCAGGTCTAATCCTGGGAAATTGCTGGATTAACTTTTCTGGGATCATAAATCTCCGTTCAAACATGACCACAGCCTTGTAAACTGCCAGAACATTTATGGTTAGGGCTGGAGGCAGGGGAGAGGCTTATGAGCTTTAATATCTTTACACCATAAAAATTGTCATAGTTGCCACACCGATGTAAACACACACTCTCTCTTATGGTAGAGAGAGTGAGTGCGTAATTCAGAGCGAGAATATCTGCTGAATATCCAATATCTTTGGATGATTTTTTAAATCATCTGGCGTATCTAGGCATGCTCGATAATGCAAAATGACGTTTCGTGGGCACGTTTATATCGATCTCCTGGCATACGATGTAACGTCGTCCTGCCCTAGTGACTCACCTTCCTCTGTAAACGGTTTTGACCGGCTCCACCGCCAGCGCCGTGGCAACCAGGTCATCAGCGTTGTGCCGACGCCCGCTCACAGACAACAGCCCTTCGATCTTCCCAACCACAAACACCAGGCTGCCCTGTAGGGGGTGAGGGGAGACACAGAGGTGTGAGTGAGTGGGTGAGTGAGTGAGTGAGTGAGTGAGCGAGCGAGCGAGTGAGTGAGTGTATCCTTACCGGTCCTACGAAGCCAAGCAGGCCTGTACGAGTGAAAGCAATTTCTCCAATAGGCGCACCAGCCTGGTTCACAGGGATTACCTTCACGACAGAAACACAGCAACACACAGTTTACTAGATGAATAATATATTTTGTTTGCCATTGCTTGAATGCGTTCCGTGGTGTTAACGGTGGTGATACATGATAATGAAGGTATAATTGTTGTAGCAGTGTAGAATTAACATTTTATGTGCCGTGACCATGCACAGTTTATACCTTAGAAAAAACTGTTACTAACTGAGGCAAACTCAGCCTTTATGAAGTGTGATTACACTGAGATCCAGGAGGATATGGGACTAAAACCAGTAAATGATAGCTGGCTATATCTGGAAGATGATTACAATATTTTGATCAACCTGATGTTAGCTGTTATATGTACTAGAAACTCTTGTGCTTGCAGCACAAGGCTTTAAATAATGAATGCTTCATCGTGTGTTCAGTGTTTTCAGTTGGATTGTTGTGTGCAACATTATGAAATAGCCTTTGCTGGCGTGCACTGCACTATACGTTCAGAGTCCCAGACCTCAAAGGTGTTCTTGGTGACTCCCGGCAGGCCGTAGTACATGGTTCCCCCGGCCCGGGAGTTGAGCACGATTTCCCCGATCTCGTCCGTCTTGCACAGCTGGGGAGGCCCGTCCGGTTTCACGATACACATGAGAGCTGAAACACACGAACACAAATCATCAGATTCAAATCAAAGTAAGTTAGAGGAAGATGCTGACTCGTCATATTGAGAAAGGTAAAACAAACAGGAGGACGGGAAGAAAGCAGCACTGGCCAGAACAATCAGGCCACAACCGTCGCCCCACTCTATCAAAATGATAGGAACAAGCGGGGGTGCGTGTGTGTGGGGCTCACCACCAGGCATGACGTGGCCCACATCCTGCACGGTGAGGGCAGAGTTCTTGTCCTCCGTGTTGACCCTGATGACGCCGTGGCTCAGCCCAGCCATGGAGAGGATGGCCCTGGCAGGTAGGGGGGCCCCACGCGCCCCAGGTCTGGAGAGCACGGAGAAGAGACGTGGATAAACAACACACAGGACAGGTTTGTACACCGGGCAGGACAGTGCTCCACTTTATCCTCAATGAGAATCGGTTCTCAACTCATATGTTTAAAGATGGGTTGAATAAATAAATAGTGCAATGGCTAGGCTGGGAACTTTACGGGATTCGCTCCTCAATGCCCGGTTCCCATCTCTCTAGGCATCCTTGAGCGAGATGTCTTACCCCTTAATCACATGTATCTGAATCTAGCTCCTTGATGACATGCATCTGAATTCACTTTATGTCGCTCTGGATAAAAGTGTGTCCTAAATGACTGAAGTAGTAAATAGTTACAAGGGAGAATAAATACTAAAGCAATTGAGGACTGCCTGGGTATGAAGCTAAGCGTGCATTAGTTGATGGGCGGTCAGTACTGCACGGTATTGGATGAGTAGCTTCCATTAGCGGTACACAGAAGAGGTACCTGCGTATGGCCACGGTCAGGGCTTCAGGAGAGGAGGCACATGGACAGATGACCTCTGGCTTCAGACCGTGAGCTTGGAACACGTTCAGGAAGGCATCGCACGACGACACGGACCCTGGTCAACCACAACACACGGGGGAACTCTTGAGAACAACATGGCGAAGCATGCACCATCCAAAATATCTCATTGCACTTGCATTTGTTTTGAAGACAAGAATTAGGAGATGTGGTTCAGGAAAACATCTAAGTGGTATTCTCATAATGGATCAGTGGCTGTATCATTATTTTTTATCGTTACATTTCTCCTATTACTGCAGTGAAGGATATCCAGTTGCAGCGCTTGGAAGAATTCAAAATGGTCCAAATTAGATTAGATATATTTGAATGTAGTCCAACTTGGAAGCTTTTTCATTTGGAACATCATTTCCATGGCATTAGCATATGCTGTGATTTGCGTCACCTTACCTGCCAATTAAAATAAGGTAAACAGAACTAAACTCCTCAAAGGGCATAAAAATAGCACACAGGTCTTTTATAGGGCATCATGATGCGTGTGCCTGTGTGTGTGTGTGTGTGTGTGTGTGTGTGTGTGTGTGTGTGTGTGTGTCTGTGTGTGTGTGTGTGTGTGTGTGTGTGTGTGTGTGTGTGTGTGTGTGTGTGTGTCCGTGTGTGTGTGTGTGTGTGTCTGTGTGTGCTGTGTGTCTGTGTCTGTGTGTATGTCCGAGCGTGTTGGTGGGTGTCACATACAAGCGTTGCA
>OOFG01036740.1:1316-15239 GCA_900323295.1 Molva molva
TCTTCTAAATAACGGAGAGAGGTACGGGCTGGCCAGCATTTTGTATTTGTAGAATACATCAGTTAGAGGATGTGATTTTATTGACAAAATGATTTAAATCATTATCGATCAGCATTGACTACAGATATGTCCAGGTCATTTTAAGCCACAAGCTGGTTGAAATGTTACACATCGCAACTAAATAATGTTCTTTCCAGCAACTATAATTCACTTCAAAACTTCCCCAGGCTGTATTCTACTCTTGAAATTGAACTCTGAATGTTTCTTCCTTATCTCTATCTGCTGTTTCTTCTTGACTGCTCTCCCTCCATCACATTTCTTTTCACAACTGTTGTTCAGTGCAGATACCGGTTGTGACCCGTTTCCTGTGTCATATTCTAAAGACGGGACTGACTACAGAGAGAAATGGAAGAGATATACTAAGATGCCATTTTAAGACTGCGCTAAACATGTTCCCTTAGCAAAGAACATCATTCTCGACATCGTCTAGCTAATCTTGTTGTATTGGTCCTCATCTTCTCCATTTCATCAATCAATCGTCCTTGGGAATCTGCTGCAAGTTCAGGCTGATTTATTGAAACCCTAGATGATGGAACACCCTAACATGGAGTGCCATTGAAAAGACACGGGTTGACAACCAATCACTTGGTTGCACATGCATGAGGACTTGGCTGTCACAGTATCTTTATTACATCTTTTCATTCCCCTTTTTAGTTTTGAAACAGTTGCTGCAAAATGTGATGGAAACAGTTGCTGCAAAATGTGATGGAGTCATTTGCTGAGGTTTTCTTCCAAATTAAATTGGACCTAATTGTTGGTGCCATCCGTAAACTATGCATTATAGAAAACCGATCAAACATTAATGTGCTACTCCTAAATATAAAAAAAGGTTTCAAAGCTACTGGATGCCAAGTTATTCAAAAGTGCTCTGGTGCTGGTGATGTTAGAGTGGATATCTAGGATTCTGTTGTTGTGCATCCACTCAATAAAGCATTAGCAGTTACGGTGTGCTTTAATCTCGTTCATACCCAGCTCCACCAGTTGGAATTGCTCCTTAAGGCTCATAAGACCAAGTTGATGTTTTATAGCAGATCAATGAACCTCAGTCCTCCAGTCCAGTCCCCTCAAAGAATATGCCTATTGAGAGGGTAGCAAATTACAAATACCTGGGTTTTGTGTTGGATGAGAATCTGACATTCAAGCCACATATAGATGGACTGCTAAAAAAAAGCTTAGGCTTCAGTTCGTTTTTGTTCTCAAAACAAGAGCTGTTTTTTGTTTTTTGCAAGGAAGAGACTTATCCTGGCAACCTTCTTGCCTCTGCTAGATTATGGTGACAACTGGTACCAGTCGTCCCCAGTGGCCACCCTGCGTATGCTGGACACTGTATACCACAAATTGTTGAGGTTTATTACCAACTCCAAAGCCATTATGAATGACTGTACACTCCATGAGAGTGGGCTGGCCTTTGTTGGGACTTAGGTTAGCTCAACGGCACATTTTTATTTATAAGGCCATTTTGGGACAGCTCCATCATTTCTTGTGCACCCTTTTTAGACAACAGTCTAATGGCATTTGTGCACTACGATCTAACGGTCATGTTGTTCAACTGTCCCTAAGGTGAGGACAAACTTTTGCAAGAAATCCATCCAGTATTCAGGCCCCTCATCATCAGAACGCATTGCTTTGATTGAGCTTCAGAGCAAGCTAACACGGAGAGAGCTTGTCACCCCGTCAAAAGTCAATGGTCAAAGCTGTGACTGAAACGGATGCAGGTCAATGTAACTGTCTGGCCTCCTAGGTCTTGCTTCGGCTCTGCACGTGCAAAATGTGTAGAATAATGTTTCTTATTAGGTGTTGTATGTAGTTAACGGTTTGTTGTATTGTATTCATATATTGTTGCTGTCTTGGCAAGGGGCCTCATGCATACAACTCTGCGAAGGTGTCTGCGCAAATTAACGCGCAACGAGAAAGATGGAAATCTGTGTACGCAGAGATTTTCCGAGGTGTCCAAACAGTGCGTAGCACAACGATACTGGGTTTTCTGTTTATACAAACCAAAGCTAAGATTGTGCGCACGTGAACGGCTATAGCCCATCAACTCCCATAATTGACCAAACATGGTTCTAGGTCATTATTACCTAGATTTCTCAATCAACTGATTGCTCATTCGGAATCATGAGTGTTTGTTTCATTCATTTGTGATTCAAAAGGGAAAGTAAAAAAATTGGCGAAAGAGGCGAAAAAGTCGATCGCGCAGATTACATTTGGAAAACCGGCTGGCACTGCAAATTGCGGCTTAATGTTGGCCTGTTCAACTGCAGTGTACAGCAAACGAATGCAGTTACAAACCCCGGGCATCCCATTGTTAAGGGTGTACTGGCATATCCCCGACCTGTCTGTTATTCTAATTGTCTGTCTAAGTGTCTTTATCATTTCTACTTAAGTAGTAATAAATGTCCCGCAAATGTCAAGAGCTCGCACCCGACACTGCTTGGCTCCTCAGTAAGAGGCCTAAGTTTAAGGTCGCTCGGATGAACGGTTGTTGAGAAAATCGAAGGACAGACGTACATAGACTCCTTCCTGATTAGATAGTTAAATGTAATTTTACATGCACCATCTCCCTCTGCCTTTCGTTCATGGGGTCGCCGTATCACACGGACTTCCAACACTGCGTACGCGTGGTGTGGTTGCATATTTTAACCTCACAGGTTTTTTAATACATGGATATGGATCCATGTGGAAAGCCGCAAATACGCATGTTTCTAGGGGCATTTCTCACCGCAGCCCCCTATATTCGTCAGGTCCCAGGTCACTTGTAAAATATTTAAAATTTCAATGAGACCAACCTTGTTAAAAAAAGTTGTGGGCTGAAAAGGGGACTGGCGAACTACTATAGTAAAATACACTGGTGTCAGTCATGTTATTTAAGGACAGTGGCGCCCCCAAGGGGTGGCCAAAGAAAGAAACTAATGGCCCCACTTACCGGACGAGCCAATCCCTTTCCAATGTATTCAATAGATTCAGAAAACTGACTTATCATATTTCAGGAGGGTAAAGGAGAGTTCAAAACAGGTTAGAAGTGACGGTAGTAATCTTATTTTCCTTTTCCAAAACACTCAGCCACACAGAGGGAGAAGACGTCCTTCTCTAGTTATGCTTATGTATTATCCTTGAAAGAGTTATTAAGTATCTAATATTATATTGCAACAGTGAAGCCAAGTAATTCATGACCGTCAAAACATTTCTCACATAGCACCAAACTTCTCCGGGGTAGTAAATATCCCTTCAAATTTAGGGTGACAGCCAGTGACCAACCCTGTCCAACTCAATAATTCTAAACATAACCTTCTGTCTTGTTTAAGAAAAATGTATGATGAATGGAAGAACAAACTAAATATCAATCTCATGTTTTCCAAGCTAGTGAAGAGCACAATCAAATTGCCTTTTACAACAAAAAAAAGACAGCAGGAAGTCAATAGTGCATTTTGTAGAATAAACTCATTTTTACTAATTGATGCCGCAATTAACATGTAACATTTTGGCAGTATAATTGTATATTCAAATGTGATAGTGGCTGGATACCAGTAGCCCTGTGCACAAAAATGTTCTTGAAAAATAAGTTAGTTAGTGTGTGGTTGAGATATATATATATATATATATATATATATATACAAACCTGATCAATGGTCCCATAGGTTGACCAGTTTAATTTATAGTATCAGGGGAGAGATTGGGACAGGCTCTCAAACACCGACAGACACTGTAATTTAAATGTCAAGATCATTTTGTGAGAAACATTGTTTAAATGGTATTTGAGATGGAATAATTCCTCTACAAATGTCTTGTGGCTTTTCAGCCTTCGGGGAAATGTCTGGCATTTTGAAAACGCAGGGCATGCTATTAAAACAGACATGAAAGCAGTGGGATCTGGGCACACTAATTAAAAACTCAAGGACAAAAATAAAAAATAAAAATAATAATAATCTTGAAAATAGTCCCAGATGTTGTCCACTGTGGTCGTATTGTTCTATACAAAAGTGTTTCTTCAGAGACTGATTTAGCCATAGTCCAGGCAAACTGCGGGAACGTGTTCTCAAGAGAAGGTCCAGTCTGAGGCAGTGGTTGCACCAGTCCTAGAACACACGGCAGTCCCTAGAAACTGCTGCGGGCCTCCGGGGCCCTCTGCTGGGCTATTTTACCGTACCCGCCCCTGGCTGGGTCGTAATCCTGCCTGTACTCGTCTCTCACCTGTGCAAAGAAGAAGGGGCCTTTATGACGATGTACATCAGACACAATGACAACAGCCTTGTGGTTCAAAATCATGTAAGGCTGTGCAATGCATTGTGCTGAGCAGTGTTTTAAACTTTAAACTCTTCATCAACATTTTCCTAAGATTGTATTTCATTGTTCTGTGTGCATGGAATGAGCCACTTCGTTATTGTACACAACCATGGTTATGCTAGCATTAGATTGAGGGTTTGAATGAAATTAACACATTAATAGGTCATTAAAAAACATGTAGGGCTGGGCGATATGGACAAAACCAAATATTGATATTTGACCAAGTACCTCGATATTGATATTGCGAAGAATATTGTAATGATGAATATTGGCGTTTTCACAAAATATTTACAAAATTCGATTTTGTATAAATAATCATCAGTGTGGATATAATAGAACAGATATAGCGGTCTGGTAAGTTCAGAACATTTAACTTACTGTAATGCAGCCCTTAAAACTAGGAAAAGACAAAACTTGCCATATCACGATATCCAAAATGGATATATGGCCCAGCCCCATGAGGATCATGTATTTACTAACTCATAAGACAAACAAAGCCAGATGCAGACTGCACAGCATGCCCGTGGTCGGCACATCACCATCTACACGTGGCTCTAAATCATGGCAGCGGGTCGGCCCCATATCTGGCTGTGGTGAGGTGTGCGTGTTTAGTGTGTCGGCTCCATATCTGGCTGTGGTGAGGTGTGCGTGTTTAGTGTGTCGGCCCCATATCTGGCTGTGGTGAGGTGTGCGTGTTTAGTGTGTCGGCCCCATATCTGGCTGTGGTGAGGTGTGCGTGTTTAGTGTGTCGGCCCCATATCTGGCTGTGGTGAGGTGTGCGTGTTTAGTGTGTCGCTGGATACCATTGGAAAATAATGGTTGCTAGTTGTTGCGTTGCCCTGAGTAGTTGATGTATGTAAATTGATGTATTCATCATCTAATTTTAACACACGAGGGGGACATTTTAGAATCAATAGACTAGGGCATATGCGAAACCTGTGCCGTCTGGTTTACTTCGTTGTCCAGGACACAAATGCACTTCTAGAATATTTTTGCCTGCCAGAGTGTAAAAAACAACCGGCCAAGCAACTGTTTAAATAAGTCACCCTGATGTTTTTCTTTTAGTACCCTGTCTGCATCCATTACTGCACACATACTTTACCAAGCTAGCCGTGTTCATCTCTGTTTACTAATACCACTAGAATCATTTCAAATGCCATGTAATTGAATATCATAACACTGCAAGAGTTGGTGTATATAATGATGCAATGCATTAAGACACCCTGTCATCATTTAATTGTTATGAGAGAGTAATTTAAAACAATAAAGAAGTTTCCAATAAAACAGTACTTTGTAAATATAGACCAAAACTGCTGTCTGTAGTTATAATTATATTAAACACCATAACCTATCAAATACTTAAACAGCATATTGTACATGCATAATGTCCATACTAATGAATGTGCATTACATAGACAAAGTATTGCTAACGTAGTTCTGCACGTCATGCTCAAGAATCCCCACCTGTCCTCCAGATTTGCCGCGGCCGTACTGCCTTCCCTCCTTAAAACCAGCATCCCAGTCTGTGCGGATGATGCGGTCATCCAGTCGGGTGCCATTGATGAAGCGCATGGCGTTCTCTGCATCTAAACGCGTGTAATACCTGGCACGGCTGAAGTTATGGTTTGTCTGGCGTTGTAATGTTTTACCTTGAGACCTTGCACTTACAATACATGTATTATGTCAGTGTTAAACCAGTAAACACAATACAACATTTATGTGTATATCGGTGTGTGTGTGTGTGTGAGATTTGGGTGAATAGTATTTGTTAAAAGGATACTCTACGAAGCAGAAACCACAGGCCGTCTTCTTGACTTTATCGAGGCCAATTATGATGCGTTTGACGTCTCCACTTTTAGCAAATAGCTCGTACACCTGTTGGACGATAAATGGATGGATGGATAGATCAGCTTTTTTAGGAAGCGGTGATGAACAATTGGGAGAGTGTATAACCTTGATAAGATAGCAAACCAACCTGTTCCTCTGTTGTGTAGAAAGACAGGTTTCCTACGTACAGAGTATTGCTCTGCGTCAGCAGCTTCTCCTGGTCATAACGGTTACCCTGGAAAAGGAGAATCATGAACGTTGAGCGCAAAGGAGTGAACACGTTGTGAGAGCGGTGACAAGCTTAAGCAGTGCCTTTACAACCAAGTGGACGCAAAACGAGTACAAAATATCTTTGGGCTTCAAGAATAACGTTGTACATGTTTTAACTTCGGTTAGTTAACGCCGACCCCTGTTGTGTTAACGTTACCCATCCACTCGCAGCTCATTGTCTGTGTGTGGACGTAGTTTGAGTTGGCATGCTTTAACTTACCTTAAAGTGCTGGTCTCTGTATTGGCTGATGTCGACGTAGGAATCACTGTGCAAAGCACTTAGTTTAACAGACATTGTGCAAAAATAAAAAGATTTACATGAAATGTCGAATAGTTAGCTTGTCGGGCTAATGCTTGCAGGGAAAATACCGCACATGCACAACTTCCGGTTTGCCGGTGTGCTCCCCTTAAGTCATCCCCTTCTATTTAGAAGCTTTGGGAATGGCTGACGACGACTTCCATAATAATATTTAACTACGTTTTTTCTTATATCTTAATTCTGATAAGACATTTTGCACAAAATAGGCAACCTATGCACCATGTAATAACGAGCCAGGTAATAACAAATAGCATCCATTATTAGCCTACCCTGTAGGCTAATAAATATGGTATTTTGTTTTGAGAATGATGTTCTTCCAACTTGATACATGGCTCTTTGGAACAATGCAAATACAAGTAATATAAAAACTAACGGAATTGCTGTTGAAATTGCATTTAAATAAGTGAAGCTAAATTCGGCCTACTCAGTAATCCAGTCATTTTGGACGGTGGGGTAACTTGTCTCTTGCAATAAATAAACAAACACAAGTGTTCACATACAGCTTAAAATTTTATTACAATTCAAAAACTTCTGTTAACAAAAAACGAACTTTATCTATACCATCTGATTATTCTTTCAGATACAAAGGCAACAATTTAAAAAAGGATTTAGCAAAATTGTTAGAATTCTCAAAAATAGAAGAATTCTCGTATAAATGAGAAATAAATCAAATGTGATGTTATTTGAATCCAGCACACATAATAACAAACACCTAATAACTGGTTTTGGGCACATTGCATCTAATATCAATATCAATACAGTTAGGACATATGCCTTTGCTTATATTAGAACACACAGTTGACCAAATTGTTAAGGGGGGAAAGTCATGTTTCAATTAACCTATAAGCTTAAGAGGAATACAGTTGGTCTACAGATGGCACCAAACATTATTCCCAGGTTTGGCTTTCACATGGGCATGGGGATGTTTTCAATTAGCCATGCCATGGTACCGTCTGGAATCTGAAACAAAAACGAGACGAGTTAGAAAATGGTTAGAAAAGATCACATAACTGACCACCTTAAGGGTGGAGACTACAAGGGTCTACAAGTTATATTGGGCTTGCTTAATTAATAAACGTCTACACCCCTTGTGGTGTAGACGGTTCAGTAGGGTAGGCCTATGCACTTCTGTTGGTATAATATATTGGTTGAATACCAAGTCATTGGCATTGAATTTCCCCAGTATTAGAAATACAATCCCATGCCAAACCTAAACAAGTTAGCTAGTATAGTTTAAATAATAGATGATAGGCGGCCGTTTTTCTACTAATGTGAATCAATCAAACAATGGATTGTTAATTTCCCTTCTGGGATTAATAAAGTACATAATTTTTCTTATCTTAATTACAATTTGAAAGCAGCCTCCACAACGTATTACTCCATCAAAGGTCTGATCTCCTCTCGATGCTGAGCAACTCCACTTCGAAGATTAGCGTTGCGCCTCCTGGGATCTTCGGTGGAGCTCCTCTGTCTCCGTAGCCCAACTCGGAGGGAATCACCAGCTTCCTTTTCTCTCCTTTGCACATCCCCAAGAGGCCTTGGTCCCATCCTTTGATCACTTGCCCAGTTCCCAGCGTAAAAGTAAACGGGCTGTCTCGGGGGATGCTGCTGTCGAATTCAGTTCCATCTTCCAGCTTTCCGGTGTAGTGCATGTTTAACACGTCGCCTTTACGTGACTTGATTGGGCAGTTGTCGACTCTTTTCTTGATGCCGATCTGCAGCTTTTTCTTGTCGGCTCCGCTGACCGACGCCGGGAGAACGGAGATCAGCGTCACCGCAAGAAGGATGAACACACGCATGGCCGAAACGAGTTGTTAACTAAAGATAGGTCGAATATATGTTGCTTGCATCTACAAAGACTGGAGCAGGGGATCGACTCGGAGCGACCAAATCGAACGAGGTCTGTTCTGTTCAGCAGACGGAAACACGTAGGGTAGAAAAGGACAGTTGATACAACGAGCAAATACCGCCGTGCCGAAACACTTCATCGCTTGGGTTCCTTATGTCGCTTCGGGAAACCTGGCGGTCACCGGTGTCAAACATCTACGATATCAAACGTAGGTTATTATTTGACCATTGTTTGTGCCAATCATAACAACATATATGTCGATGAAATGTTAGACATAATTGCCTACATTGAAGTGCAATAAATTGTGTTCGATTTCAGGTGTATAAAATTCATCCCCGGAGGCTAGCTGGCTCTGCTAACCTGATGCTCAAACGTGTAATTAACAATGGGAATCATCCGTATATTATTTTCTCTCCTTAATAACCCGCGTGTAATTGAGAAGTTGGCTGAATCTCGCATTATACGAAGGGCGGCTCAGATCACTGCTTACGCATTGACCAAGGCTCAGATCGCGAGCAGGGACGCGTCAGACCGGTTTCTCGGCTCCAGCACGCTGCGGCAGGCACGGGAGGAAGCCCAGAGGAACCACGGAGACATGGATGAGGTGGGCGCTCGTTTCAGGAGATTGCGAGAAACATTTATTAAAGAGCTCAAGGAAGGATGGAGAGACGCTTCAAGACAGATCAAGAAATGAAGACATTAACGTTGTGCATTCACTTTGTGGACTGACAAGACCATCGTGTAGGGTTTCCTTCCTCGCACTGCCTCATCAGGTGGACTATCGCTAGGCCACGGACCTGATGAGCTGTGTGATATAAAAGGGTTTAACTGTACTAGACTGATGATGAATATCAAACACGTGTCATGCCTAATTTTATAGAATATAATAACTTTTGATGTCCAAAGGCCTACATTGTCCCCACAGTAAACAAAATTGTAAACTTTACTATTTGGAAAGAAGAGCTTGCAATACGAACGGCAGTATTAAACATAAAAGTCAGGCTGAATATGCCTCGTCTATAGTGATTTACACTCTTCTCGTATCTGTAGCCATAAAGTTGGTGACCTTTGGTTTAGGAGTCTGGAAATAAATGACCTGATTGCAAAATATCCCAACCTTTGGTCTTCCAACAGCCATAATGATTGATACTATTTATACTATATAACTTATTGCAATCTTTTCAGTGTGTACATACAAATGTACCTTGTGTTATTGACTAGCGATTCAATTGCGTTCTCATTTAAATAAAGTGTGTTATGCTGTTGAAGCATTAGCCATATTACAGTGTAAACTTTAATGTTGTTCTCGTCTCATTGAACAATAGCAGTAACTAATCTTGTGTATTTGAAGTACAATGCTTGTTTGCTGAACCTCTGGCCTCTTCTGTTGGGGGTATGCATGGCTTTCTGATTAGAGCACAATTCGCCAGCCACTCTGTATTGAGGCTACATTTGTAGTGGCATCAGAACTTTGCTCTTTTCATACAAAGGTCAAAGGAATATGTAACTGACACTATTCTAAGGATCTGTATGGGAAAGCAGTGATTCTGTCAGCATTGCTTTTCTACTTGTATTTTTAAAAATGACCATACAAATGAATGATGCACAGAAGATTTATTTTTCTATAATTAAACATAAAAATTGAGGCAGGTTGTTTTATGTAGCTATACTTCTGCAGACACACTGGCCTGGCAACTAAATATTAGTTACAGTTTAATAATTTCATACAGAAAAATAATCTCTAGAAAGAGAAAAAGATGAGTCAGTACATATACACTGATATGGTATCTGACCATATAAAAATAAATCTCAAAATACACTAAATCAATGTAATCAAATAGGAAGCAGCTTAAGGAACAGGAAGTATACATCACAGTCACTGTTCTGATTGGTTGGAGTTACTACTGAGAAGATACACCAACATTTTGGAGAATGTAAATGCATTTTTGTAAAATGCTTCAATTTAACTTCAGATATAGAGCCAGGTAAAATCTACCTTTGGACAATGACCCCATTTGAATAGTATGTTCCAAGTTAATTTGACTTTCTATCGTCTTATTATAAACTCAAGTTTGAACACACTATTCAGATCATTTAAAGTAACAATCACAGGGTGTTTCCTCATTGCATCTCCCCAAACCAATGGATCTATTAATCATTCCCCCAAAAATGTGTTTAACCATGTGGGTGCCCTGTGAGATTAATTTCAGGGAGAGATTCAATCCAGGACTAAACAATTAGAAAATAATTCAAAACAATACTTCACATGTACTCCAGAGTATGGAGAGTACCTCAGTTCATGAAAAAAAGTACTTTGATTTCAGCATTTGGGGAGAAAACATGGAGCAGATAGCAATTATACCTAATACCTAATTGTTGCATCAAGAAAACATTTTCATCCACACAAATGATGGCCATTGATAGCTTATCTAAGTAGTATTTATGTTTTCAGTGGCAACAAAGTCAAAACATGACAGCTATGCTAATCCAGATATACACTAGAATGGTCAAGATGCCTACATTCTAGAGAGATACACTGCCCAGTAGTGTAATGTAACAGGTGGCAGCATATGCACTGATATGGCAGACCACCCTCAGTAAACAAAGATGCAGTCATCTCCCCATTCATCCATGTCTTCTCTTTAAAGAGCAGCAAATACACATTGTTTGCATTTTCTCATCTTCCTATCCGGACATTGTCAAATACCATCCCTTCTCTAGAACAACGAGTGATATGAAGTGCTTCTATGATGAGAAGAACAACAAGACTTACTGACTAACTTTAAGGCACTTTGGAAAAAAGCATCAGCTAATTAAATGTAATGTCATGTAAAAGACCATTTGAAGCCAGAAGGCTGTTTCTCCACATTGCATTTTTCCTGCTGTTCAGAATCGAGATAAAAGCAGGTGCATTGGATACATTCATAGGATAATTCAGATACAGACATTGTCAGGGTCCTGCAAATAATCAGTGTAGTTTGGAGTGGTCAGAGGCTCCAAGGCAGGGGGTTTGTTCAAATCAAGTCAGGAACTTTATACATTTGTAAGTTTTGAGTCAAAAAAGGGGGAGTAGGGAAGGAGGCAAATAGGAACGTGGAACTACATGGGGAGGGGATTCAATTTAAGCGTGTCACCTTGCTTCTCTAAATCCACAAGTTGGTTACCATTGAGCCGAGCATTGTCACCAGCAGCATCCAAATAGTTGATGTCACTGAGAGAGAAAGAGAGAGAGAGACAACTATGAATTTATGAATATTATCATAGTAGTAATCTATAACCCCTGTTTTCACTACGGCCTGTAAAGTGTAGAGTATATTACCTGCAGCAGATGAGTTACACTCCATGTCCACAAGTGAATCAATGTAGGCCTGTCCTAGCCAATCGCTGTAGGTCTTCTTATCAGCCACGGCCACTAGGCGGATTGTAGAATCTTTAAAGATGAGATCTGAGCCCTGATAGGCTGAGGAGTCGAACATTTTGAATTCGTTGCCCAAATCACTGCGAAAATATTTCTATGGAGACAGAGACAGGAAGAGGGAGAGACCAAGATGTTTGTATAGTAGAGCAACACAAGGAAAACTGTTTTTAATATTGCCCCATCCAACAACCTATAGTCAAACTTGTAGTTGAACAAAACTTTGACAATCCTAGACCCCGCCCCTACCTGTGCATAGTCCAGGAGTCCGTAGATAGCGTGGGTGTTGGTGCCGGGTCGTACCATGACGGCGTGGGAGGGGACCCTGGCCAGGTTACAGAACTGGTACTGGTTTACCTCAGCTTTGCTGTTGTGAGAGCACAGCAGCTGGAAGTCCTTGGACTGAAGATTCAAGGCCCAGGGTTCCTTTGAGTTACCTGCAAGAAAGAAAGAAAGATAATCCAATTTAGCTTTGGTACATTTGGGTACCTGTCACTTAAAAAATGCAATATGTCAAGCTATTTTTTTAATTAGGATTTTGAATAAAGATAACGCCTTGCAAGGGATTGTGAGTTATGTTATGCACATGTACAAACATACAACATCCCAGTAATACACACACAAACCATTAGTGTGTTAAATATGGGCAAAGTGTGTCGTACCATCTGTATTTTGGAAAACAGTCGAGTGTTTAACGAAAGCCACATCTCCATCCCCTGTGGCCAGGCACCTAGACATACAGGCAGAGAGAGGTTAGAGGTCAAACAACATTTATTTGATTTTTCATCAAAGTTACTTACAAATGATAAATACATTATTTTCATTCCACTATTAGCCTTTTGTATCTACTAGAGTACCAGCTAGCTCAATATCTCAAGGGTCTTCCAAAACTCCATCTGAGGCCATATATCACATTCAGATCCACTCAGAGGAAGGTGTTGTATTTCTCACAGTACCTGAAGGCTCCATTGTATCCGTCATACAGGTCCTTTCCCTTTTCACATTTGTTCTGCTCTGCTATGTCTCCCACACACAGACCGCACAGGTTAGCAGGAAAACCTGGCTGATTGGCACCTGGTACACAGCTCTGGCTAAAGAACTCCCCCACCGCTAGGCACCATTGGAAAAAAAGAGGAAAGTCAAACTGAAAATCAAACAAACATATCTTCCAGAAACCATTTAAAGATCTCATGCAATTATTGAGTTAACTCTTTATCTGCAAGAGAACACACACACACACACACCAAATACATGTAGTCACCTTGTGGAATCTGACACTGCCGTGGTTTGATCAGGCCTCTGTCCATCAGCACAGAGATAGGAACGTTCCATCCAGCTGTGCGACCATATCCGGTGTGACAGGACCGAAGGCTTCTTAGGTCGTCAAGGTTATGGATATCCGCTCTATTCTTTTTCACCACGGCAACCGCATAGTAAATGGAACCATCGCGCTCCTCTGGAGGGAGAGGTTGGTGTAAGTCGTGGTTGATGTTTCACTATTCGATCGCCTAACAGGATGTTCATCCCTGTACAGCTGCATGATTCTATAGACCCTTTTCACAGAGGTGTCATCTTAGATAACAAAAAACGAGTGAAGATAAGTCTACTACCCCTTAAAGTAGCAGATCCATACTATTGTTATGAGCAACCCCTGTGTTGGTCTTATGATGACACCTGAAAATAAATTCTTGATTAAAATAGAATCTTTTCTAAATTAAAATTATTGTTTTCTGCTTTTCCTCCGTATGATGTTATATATTGCCAGTAACACACTGTGTGTGTGTGTGTGTGTGTGTGTGTGTGTGTGTGTGTGTGTGTGTGTGAGTGAGTGTGTGTGTGTGTGTGTGTTTCCTACCGGTATAGCTCTCCCCAGTCGCAGGCACAAGGCCGTAGTCTTTG
>OOFG01036814.1:1573-12751 GCA_900323295.1 Molva molva
GGGGGGGGGGTTTGACTAGTTTGATTACGGAGTACCCTGTGGTTATAGAAGCCGAATGCGGCAGTTCGATTTTGAGCGCAAATTTCTGATTGGTGTGAACACACCAATTTCGACGACATTATAGCGGGGCTTTCACCGTGCAAGCTTTACCTCCAGCTCAGAGTTCAACGCACCTTGTCCAGAGGGTAAGAGGTCCAGGATGTCCCGCCTCCCAGGATGTATATCCTATGTCCGTCATGTGCTATCTCATGCCTGTACCTGAGACCCACACACACGCACAAAAATGTTAAAAAAAAAAAAAAAAATGCATTTGCCTGCAGCTTTCTCTTCCTCTTGTATTCTTTCTCTCTGTTGAACCGGCCGAAATGGTGAAATGATACTCCACGTTCATCCCCCCCCCCTTTCTCTCTTTCTCTCTCCCCAGCTACTTGTTTTTCTCCCTTCCATATAAATGCACCGTTATCGGGGATCCCGTAAAAGGACAAACCTACCGTTCCTCAGGCAGGTCGTGGGGGGGGTTGTTGGGCTTCAGATGGGTCCAATCCCTGGTGGTCAGGTCCAGCCTGTGCAAGTCTGTGCTATAAATGTAGCCCGTCGTTCCCCCAAACACGTACAGGTGGCCGTTTATAATGGCCATCGCCTGCAGAGAAAATGAAATGAAAGGCCAAATGAAATGTCCTAATGAAATGAAATCGAAAGTTCTGTGTATGCGCTGGCAAAACAAACAGAAGCCTTTTTATTTGAGTAAGACTTGTTAAGAGGCTACTGTCACGCTTGGCTATTTCGTCATATAGGGGATTACCGCTTCATATGTGTGTCTGCAACACCAACTCTGTTTCCGCGAAAAGCCTGGGATTTGGACAATGGTCCAACTTCTGTGATTTTTTTTTATAGGAAGCCGTTTTTTCACAACACGCTGTCATTATAGCAGGTTAGCTCATTTCAGCATACAGTGTCCACAAAGCCAATTCGAAACCAATGATGCTAAATCGGATTTGGCGGGTACTGTACCTGTCCGTAGATTCTGTTGGGCTTCTTTCCCCGGCAGTTGAGCAGGGACCAGCGCTTGTACTTCACGTTGCAAACGTGCACGTCGTTCCCGTTGTTCTCCCCGAACGGGATGCCGGTGCCGCCGAAAACCAGCAGGTTGTTGCCGTGCAGAACAGCTGAGGTGACATGATAAAAAATATATATATATGAGTATCGTCCTAAATAAATATACGGCATTGATCCGAAGCATTTCACTATATCCAGAGGAGGTAAATTCCAAGTACAGATGAAGATGGAAGAAGAACTGCAGCCTTGCAGAGGTGAGAAAATGATTATTGTGCATTTATATTCTATAAAGGATTTTCAATGTTCAAAAGGAATGGTTCACGGCGCTCCCTGTGGAGCACATATAACGGAGAGCGGATGCGCTGCTGATGGCGATGCATCATTTTCCAGGGGAGCTCCTGGTGTAAGGAGTTCTCCTGGCCCTCGCATCTACCAGCAAAAGCGCTTCATATTCCATACAACACGTCAACCGTGCTGCTGCTGCTGCTGTACCGACGGGCGCCCTCGCGGTTCGGGTGACTCACCGGACATGGAGGCCAGCTCTGTGGGCATGTAGCCCTCTGTGCGTATCTGCTGCCAGGACCCCGTGGCGAAGTGGAACCGCCACAGCTCCCGGAACAGCGGGTAGTCCTCGTTCTCCGGGCCGCCCGACTCGTCGTAGTCCGGGTTGTAGCCGCCGAACACGTACAGGTTGGTGTTGTCGGCCACGCAGCGGTGGCCGCTACGGGCGGGCGGCGTGCGTTGGCCTGGAGGGCAACACGGAGGGTCAGTAGAAGAAGAGGAACCCAAGTAAATAGAGAGATGGCACTCATGGGGGATAACTGTCGTTAGCAGGAAATAACGTGACGACAGCGAGGTGTTTTTGGGTATGTTCATGCGATTGAACGTTATCGAGTATGAAGAATTTGCCTGAGCACACGGGAGTTATGCTCCCCCTGTAGTCGTTGCCAAAAGGTACCTGGGTAGGCCTGCCCTGTTCATAGTTTACAAACATGTTAACAGCATCTGGGTTAGAGGACAAGAAGCCACTGGGTGGTTATCATGGCCCACATCATCCTTTCGGAGATGCCAAGGGTTTAAAATTGATTTTCTTAATAACAAGCAACGATGCTTTGGACATATCATGGTGACAGTGACACTGTGGACCCTGTATAGTTTGAATGAGTCAGAAGCCAGCAAGTCACTGTGGAGTTTTCAAATACTTTCACTCATGTGGGAGTTTTTACCTTGGACCGGACCAGAGAACTTCAAAGTGGTTTTCGCTATGCCAAGTTGGATAATATTAAAGCACTGACCTGCCAGATAAACAAAACCATTAACTAAAGGTTCTCCTAAAAAAAACAAATGCCCAATTTGGAAAATGTTTAAATTGACTAAAATAAAATATTATAGGAGCCCCAATCTTCTAGATAGATGACATCATTGTTTTAACCCCGATTCATGAAACAAGGATTCAGGAAGTCTAAAACAAGTTATTAGTGTGGTTACAGTGCAGCAATCACTAAATATAGTCTTCGTTATTTTCTTATTTGTACTCAATGATGCTGGTATGGCCTCAGTTATTAATAAGGACGTTGTGGATACCTCAATTTAAACTGCCAATTTGTCTACCAAATGTCACACAGCTTAAGCCTCAATCGTTGAGACGTATCCAACACTGAACTAGAAACAACACGCCTGCATAGTTTCGATTTCAATAATAACTTATTAAACAATGACAACTGTAAATAAATGAGTATCCAGAGACCATTCGGTCCATTGTCAACGCATCTGCTTCATCCATTTATCAATGGACGAAGCTGAGAAGAGTAGCACAATTCAAATTGATCATAAATATGTATGACATTTCCTATTTTACTAGCAAGGCTCTAAAAGTATCGATCATAACAGACGATTGAAGTGGCAATATTGCAAGGGTATGTTGATTTAAGTCATTTGTAAACGTTAGTGATAAAATAGGACATTTTTAATAGTCATAGTGTTGAGTGTGACCCATATGTGAATCGGAGAGTGCATATGTCTAAGAGTTATGTTCATAACATGTCATTTGTTTGCTGGAGCTGCTGTGGTAACGTTAGCTACTAGCACGTCGTGCTAGTGTACAGACCTGCTAGCGACAGACACAACGGCGGCCTCCCGGACACTTTCTCAAATTGATTCAGCTGCTCCGGACTTCGAGCTCCTTCTGCGTCCGACATGGTTTCCCCGTTACAATCCAGTCCTGGGAAACGCCTCAAAAATGCAATCAAAACTCTTTAAAGTGATGATAAAACATTATAAGTCATGATACACCCCCGGTCGTCAGGCCATAGACAATTTCACCCTGCGTTAGAATCGTCCAATCAGAGGCCGTGTTACTACTTTCTACACATCGTCACAATAACTGGGCCGGGGTGTGTGTCTGTGTGTGCGCGCGTGCGCAGTGTGTGTGTACTGTGTCCCATGGTGAATCAATCCACAACAATTCATTCTTAAACATGCACAGCCTGTAACATACATCGCATATGATCGCAACACACTGGTGACTTAAAACAAAAAATACGCCCGTCTTTCTTACGCAGGTCATTCGGTTGGTAGAGGTTACAGGACACAGGGGGACAAAAAAGTATGTAGGATTGAGCCCAAGAGAGGAATTCAACTCTTCGAGCACAGCACACCATGTCAAAATTACTCGATTTAATGGTTTCTATAAGTTATTTGTGTGACACGTGTTATTAGTCTAACCTGTATGACCAGACAGTCAAAACAGTACACAAACCAGCTCTCGCCAACATTATGGCTGGACTTGGCTTTGATTTTGTTTTAATAACATAATTTTACTATTCAACTATTCCATATATAAACAACGGCGGCAAGCCAATTCGTTTATAATACAAAAATTGTTGTTGTTAAGTCGGATTATTAAAATATTTTTTCGTGTTATTGACACAGCCTTTCTGAATGTATCAAAAGTTGGGACATCGTGTCCCCGTTTGCACAGCGTGCTGAACACGTTGAACTGGAAGGAGGAACCCAAGAGAACAGTTTACAGGTTACTTTTCCCGGGGAAGAGTTAGAAGTCAGAACGGATCATGGCGACCCTCAGTAGTCGTGGGGTTCGACTTGGAAACTCAAACCAACAAAAGTCTTCATTTACTTCTCCGGAGAAAGTGCGAGAGCTTCTTAGTGAAGGCGTTTCTTCCACGGACCGGACATCTATAAATAGGTATCAAATCTAATACAAGATCTGAAACGAAAGAACGCAGAAGTTGGTGTTAGCTAGTTAGCCTGCCTACTGCTAAGTAAGCAGCCCGGATCAGTGCAAGTGAATATAGCATTTTCAGAGATGTATGGAGGCTGTAGACCCCTATTCTAGTGTGGTCTGCATCGTTGTTAATCCACGTTAGCAACAGTGTGTGTTTGTTTAGGAAGAGTGTTCGTAATGCAAAGAGTTCCGCACACATGCAGAGAATACAAAATGATCAAGTTGATTCAAATGAATGCACATGTACTCGTGTGCTAATTATTATATTTTAGTAATATTCGCTGTGTGGCTATTTGTTTTTTATCTTTCATCGACGTTTAGAATACAAATGCAGATCCGATGATGACTAATACAGATCAATAATGCGTTTGGAGGAATGTATGTAGAAAGGCTCTTTGAGTTAAAAACCACTACGCATTTCATATGCATGTGTAGAGTCAGATCCTTTCATTGATAAAAAACAAAATATTTACTACTTTAAAAAGCACAATATCTCATTCTTGATCAAACATGTATCGGATGTACATGTACTCAAAATATCTACTTTAACAATGACTTTTCAGCTATATAGCAAAACAAGAAAGACCTTGAAACCAATCTAATGCTGTAAGGAAGAAGTATTAAGGATTGAATGTACATTTTAGATGTTTGCTGTTTTATATTCATTTCAGCATACAAGGCAGCTTGACATTTGTGGAACCCAGCATTACTCCAGCACCTTGTTTGGCAACCAACGAAGAAGCCTTTCTCTCCCGAGTGGAGTCCTTCTCCATATCCTTTATTTGGCATTTTTCTTTTGCTGATTTTCAGAGAATAAGCAATGTGCATGGAGGACCCTTTCATTGCCAAATGTTTTTGGTTCATTGTGGGATTTCTCAGCATTACCATTTAATATGATTCATTCAACCCAATCATCATAATGTTTCTCATGTATTGTGCAAATGAAAGAAAGGCTTCCTTAGCTTGTGTACTGTTTGCGATGGGCAGGCAAACCACGTGTCCTCTCCCCTCTAAAGTGTGCACAATATGGCTGGATCAACGTAGGCTGTGATATGCTTAAATGCTCCAGCTGCCAGGCCTTTCTATGTGCATCTCTATCACCGACTTTGGACTTGGAAAAATGTGAGTAAAAGACTATGGCTAAACATGAGTCATATAGCCAATTTAGAGCTAAGTTGGGAAAAGTGTTTCAAGTGTTTGAGATGCACTGTCTTATCTTTTTTCCAACAAAGATGAATCCCGCATTGCAGAGATCTCAAGACAGTTGCAGTCACAGCATGAAAAGTTCTGCCCTTGGCCCGACTTCCCAAGCCCCGGTAGGAGCCACACTTATCAGAGTATTGCCCAATCTAGTCTAGCGATTTATGTTGTAATTGAATAAAACAAAGTTATTGATTGATTTTTGTTGATTAGGTTGAGCTGTGTCGTTTTAAATTTGCTGTGGGTTTTGAAAGTTGGTTGGCCAGCTGCATGTTTAGGTTTCCTGTCATTTCAGAGCGGTTCTGGCTGGTCCCGGCGTCGGAGCCTACAGCGTTGCTTAGTGCCTTTATGGCCCGCTTCCAGAGTGCCTGTCTCCTGGAGCTGCAGCTGCCGGCCATGAAACCAGAGCACCTAAAATCCATGGTGAGCAAGGCTTGCGGACCATGTCTATTAAGCTTGTATTGATAAAAATGAATGATATCTTTGTCCAAATGGGACAAAATAGACCATTTTCACAGAGGTGTCATTGCTGACCCATAATTAGTGTTATGAGCGTCACCTGTGTCTATCCTACAATGTGAAAAGGATCCATTAAGAACGCAAATTCCTGACTGGTGGCTTCAATGATCCAACTTTTCCATTAATCTTTTTCTTGCAGAAACGAGTTGATGTCGCAGACCGCAACATTTGTTCACAACACTCATTTGAAGCACTACCCTCTTTTATATTCAAGCGTGATGAATCCCTTTTAACTACCTGCATTGGCCACGTTTTAAAGGTGGTTTGTTTTCTTGCAGTCTCTAACCGAGGATGTCATCAGCATCCTATTGCACCTTATTGAGGAAGAGCAAAAGAAACTGGGTGTGGCTCACTCTTCTGATGCCCTGGCAATCCAGGTGGCCGCCTGTATTGTTTCTCTCTGTGGCTGGGCCGCTAGGTGAGTATATTCTGACTGTAGTGACCTTTTTCTCTTTAGATCGTGTGAGACCTTGAGAACTCACATTCAAAAACAGTGTTTTTGACCACCCATCTATCTCTTAACCTCCCTAGCCCAGCTCTGAAAGCCATGAGTCTGCCCATCCTCACCTGCTCCTTCTGCATGCGCAAAGTGGGCTTGTGGAACTTTCACCAGATGGAGGGAACAGTGACCGAGGATGAGGCGTTTTACAGCAGCCCCAGCCCAACCACTACCCAGGCACCGGGCCACTTGGTGGTGGTGGGGGCAGCAGTTGCTCAGGAGGGCCAGGGGGACCACTCTGTCTCTTCCCCAACGCCCACCACCACCTCCACCCCTACCACCGTCACCACGCCAAGTCGCATGAAGCTAAGGAGCCAGGACACCACACGCTCAGATCAGGTAAGGGACAACTGTAAAATGTTTCTATGCTATAGGGTGAAAAAAATAGTTTCTGTGCTACAAGTTAAACAGGACAGATGAGTTGACGAGGAACTCCCATTCATGTGATGTGTGCAGGAGTTACTTTTGTTACGTATGTGTGTTTCCTCCCCACACACTCCCCAGTGAATATTTCGACAACTATCTGATGTTTCTTCTGGTGGATTTTCCAACAGGCTGAGAGCCCCCTGTCCTCCTCACTGTTGCGTGCCCGCAGCAAGGACTCCCCAGGCCCCAACGAAGAGCCACAGAGTCCCTTACCCAGGGGCAAGAGGCAAGCAGCCCGTGGTCGAGGATCTGACGGCACCGCCAGTCCCCAAAACACTCCAAAACGCATCCGGCTCTCCTCAGCCGGTGGCCCCGTAAGACCCCCATAAATGTTGTATTCACATTGAACAATTGAACCATGTCATAATGACAAGCCTCTGTTGAAAGTGCTGTCGATTTTAATTTGTATTGTGTTTCATGGCTTGATGATAATGGGTGTGTGAATATCTGTTTTGTAGTTCTGTTTGCATTGGCTTCAGATCTGAGGTTCAGTTAAAATGATGACCATTGATCATTTTTTTTTTACCTCTTTGCTTGGAAAAAAATGCTTTCAACTGTTTTTCTGAATGCTCTTTTCAGGATGGGCCTCTACAAAAGAATGCATTTGACCCACTGGCCCAGCACAGAGACTGGTGCCCCTGGATCAACATGGTTAAGGAGGACACTAATCCAGGAGCCATCCCGCTGCTAGAGAAAGACTCTGTGCTACATCAGCAGGGCTGGAAGGCCGCGCTAGACCTCCTCATACCAATGAAGAAGAACTCCAACCCATCAGAGGGCAGTCCCGCACAGGCAAGTGTAGGACTTTGCCGTTTGAAGTCATGTGACGATATGCTTCAGACTAGAAGGCTCTTTATCCATAAAGCATACCATAATACTCCTTTTTTTTATATTGATATAGTAGTGGAAAGAGGACACGGGTAAATGAACACCGTTCTATCTCCTCCCCAATTCAGATTTTGTTGGATATAATACGTTGGCATAAAGTGCTGTATCTTTTGTTTTGTTTCTTGAGATCTAACCATTTGCCACATCTTTGTGTTCCAGTGTCCTCAAGACAAGTCTAAAAGGGTGTTCGCTATATTCCGTCAGTGGCAAGTATCCGCACCATCTCAGTAATGCCTCGTCACCTTTATACATGTTCCAACACTCTTTTGACCTTTTCCACTTTGTGGTACAGAGTTTGTAGAGTCTGAGGGGAATGCCCCCTCACTCGATTAAGTGTCATAATGCCAATTGAAGGGGGGGTGGGGGGTGCTAGTCAAATGTTGGCTGGAGAAGACTCAGTTGGAGGGTTTTGTCGAAAGGATTATGTTTTCTGTGAACTTAGTGACATGTCCTATTGTAGTGCATGGATGACAAGAGGGATGTGAAACGACTATGTCGCACGATAAGATGAACGCGTCTGATAATACTTGGAACAGGCTCCAGTTTTCACCAGTCATGGAATCTATAATTTACCTCGCAATGACACCTGCTCTGGTACATCCATCCCGAGATGTATCCCCTTCTGGATTTCTATGAAATGCTGAAAACAAAAGCATCCATACTTGTGACAAAGTCATCCTATGGCTTGACACTGGAATGAAAAATTATGTTTACCTTTGATATAACTCTTGAGCAAAGGGTAATCGTGAACATCAATTTAGCAAAAGCTGTGAGGATTTCCTGGTTATCTGTACCCTGTTATCTTTACAGCTAGTGATAAGACTAGTATTTTTTTTAATTCTTGCATATATGTTTAGCCAGGTTGAACAAATGATGTGCCAGAATAACCTAACCATACTTTAAGGTTTTACCTTTATTGTGTGTAATGCTATTTGGTCCTTATGTGATCTCCTCTCATTGCGAATGCACTTTTTTTTTCTTTTTTTAAACCATGCATGTACTTTCACCTGATTTTCAAGGGTTTTAATAAAATGCATTCGTAAAATTTTGATGTCTCTTTACTTTTCTGGTGCAATATCTACAATTTCAAAATGAACTCCTTATAAAACAAAGTGAGAGCAAACACTGTTATCTGTATGAAATGTTTCACTGCACTGAACTTAGTCCTTGTATACAATACTAGTTTAAAAAAAATAAAGGCCATATCTTGCTAAATGTCATTGAAACTGGATCATCCCAAAGGAATCATTGTGCTAATCCTTGAATTTGGTTAATAAATGTTGTAGGCCTATATGTTTAGCTGACAATTAAAGGGTTGCAAGATCATTTTGAACACCTTGTCAACATCTGGTATACATATATCAAAGGGGGCCTGTTGAAAATGTGGAAGCCAGTAGAGTGTTGAGGGCCTTCTCCAGATGCGATACAAAGCATTGTCCTTGGGTTGGTTGTTTTTCAACAAACTCATGACTATTGAGTGAAAAACTACAAAAGGTTGTATCGTTGGTCGCACACATATGACGCAGTACGCGGAGGGATCGGAGCTTGTGTCAAAGAACTGAAAGATAGGAAACACAGCACAGGTCTACTGTTCGCTACTGCTGAGGACACGGACTCAACCGTAGGGACGTTTCGCTGGAGACATTTTCGAACGCAAATGTTAACTTTCGGATAATACATTTAGCTAGACTATCTAGCGTTTAAGGGGCTGGTTTTCCTTTATACATATTGGTGTTCTACAACGGAACAGCAGAAATGTCGTCTCCAAGTCCGGGTAAAAGGCGAATGGATACGGATGTGGTGAAACTGTATCCTTTCTGAACATAAACAACACTTAATCGTTGTCGAATGAACTAACCTATATGCTTGTGTTTCTGTCTGTTGTTAAAAATGGCAGCAGCAATTCTGATACGTGTTGTATTATGTGCATTGCAGATGTCCAGCAAGCAAACCAAGTTCCATCTCCATGGTCAATATCTAGTATTTTGATGTAAACAATATTTTGTTAGCAAAGCCTATAGTTTTCTGTACCCCGTTTCACTCGCTCCGAACCATCGGTCTTTTAGCGTGACTGTATTGGAAAAAAGTATTGGAAAATCAATGTTGTTGGCATTTCAAATGGCTATTGTATTCATGACATTAGCTGACGCTACTGTACGGATAGTCAGAAGGATTTCAGCAACCTTGTTTGCGCTATTCATTTGAATGTATAATTATCTTGGTGCAGTACGAATTGCATAGATCTACAATGGTATACGGATTGAATGATATCGAGTGTTTCTTTGTACTGTTGTCACTGGAGTACAACATTGGCCTACATGTTTACAGTGCTTGTTGACATAACGTATGGCAGACTGAAGAGACGCTGCCTTTGTTCTAACTGTAGTGATGTCTCGCAGGTACAGCGCCTTGCGCTTTGTTTAGTACGAGTGTTGAACATCCAATTAGTTTAAGGGTCTGCGTCTAGAAACTTGCGTTGTCAAGCAGCTCACCTGTCAGGTTAGTCTTTCTGTTCATTTTCATCTTCAAAATGGCCACCTCATCTTACTGTATTTTAATGTGCATTGGCATGTTATGGAGGCGTAATTACTATGGTCACAGTGAGTTGTTTTCCTGCTATTTATGGCAAGGCAGATGTAAAACGTTATTTATGGAATACAGCATTTTACATGGACTGTTGTATTGTTAGTATTCTTGTGGTATTCTTTTTCTATATCTAATTGCCACCACAACTACTTCACTTTTTTTCACTGTGTTTTAGTCTTCGTTCAACCAGGAACATTAGAAAGGAAGTTCACAACAATCAACCAAAGGGCCCCTTGACTGTGTTCTAGAACAGCAGTACAAACAACAAGTTGTGTTTTTGTCCCAGCACAGTGAATTGATTGGATAGCCTGTTTCTAGCTGGAAACCACAAGTAGGAGGGACTGTGTAACAGCTGACGGAATGGCTGTAATAGTCAGTCAAATATGACCAGAGAGTGGCCAGCCAACACAAGGGAAAGTCCTTAGAGTTGTGGACTCAATGATTCATTGTTGAAAAAAGGATTAGCTTTGGCCACTTTTTGTATCAGTTATTTTAAGTCCTCATGTGAAATGTTGTCTTTATTCACATACGCCTTTTTTTCCTCCAAATCAAATTAGCATTGCAGTGCTATTTTCAGAATTCTTGTATAACCAGTTTGATCTAGCCTATACATTGACTAATGGCTCTCCCTTTGGTCGATTATTCTGTTTTTGGCCTGCTGACTAATTCATTTCTTGGTTTGGCTTTTAGCAGTGCTTATTTGACATAGTCGTTTTTTTTTCTAATATCCGTTCTCTGTCAACCGGAACACTATTTTACA
>OOFG01037210.1:1639-28963 GCA_900323295.1 Molva molva
GGCCAGGGGGCTAGAAGGAATTATGCTATGAATCATAGCTTTTTGGGGTGGGAGTCACTACGCTCTTCTTTGGAACCACTAAACCTCAATTCTTTCGAAATACTGTATACTGGTATGAGCCGACACTTAGCCTGCAGTCTTCTGATTCAGGTAATAGATGATGCATCAAATAGTGTCAGTCTTTCTGCATGATTATAATGTTGTACACGAGAGTATCATAATAACAGTTATTATCAATTAATTAAACTGAAATAGTTTCCAGATGGGCATAGCGAGATCATAAACCAAAACCAAAAGATATGTACGAAAATAGGCCTTAACTGTCAGTGATGGACAGGTTGACAAAACAAAGGTCCTAAGACCTTTATTGGGTGTATATCCGTGTTCGAGGACTTGAATGCGTGTAATTATTAGTAGGCGTCGTTACCCGTCAGGTGTTTGGAGCCAGCAACCCATTTGCAGATGCAGCAAATAGACATAAACGAATCGGTTGGGGAAGTAGGATGGAAATTACATTGTCATAGGTCTACGCCTCGACCGCCCTCTCTCCCTCAGAATACACAGGACAGGTCATCTTATTGCTCATAAGCACAATACGGAGTAAATTAAATAATTCTTACCTGGGACAGAAATCAGGACTCCGATTCAAAAGAAATCGTTGGTTGGTTCCGTTTTTTGTCAATGGGAGTTGAACATTAATCTGTTAACACTGTTTGAATGCAAAAATGCCCAAAATAGAAAACACTTTTATAGGATACAACTCGTTGTAAGCCAACGTGTTTGAATTAGTGTTCGCTTGATTGTCAATTGTAATGCTATTTAAAAGCCGATGAGGCTACTTAGGCTTCATGTTCATTGTTCTGCACACTGAAGACCAAGAAGAAAAGGGTAAATTCGTGGCAAACGTTCTATTTAAACGTTGCATGCCTATCTATTAACGACGGGGCAGTCGGCGGAAAGAAGGACGTCATATGGGTTAGCTGATGTTTATTGCGAACATTATCGATACAAGATGAATGTAAAACGCCGAACGTCTTATCTTCCTGGTATGAGACTACAAATGCTTGCAAAGGAGAAATCCGCTGACATCTGGGTTCGTTTATCCTTTAAATCACAAGGGCGGTTTATATCAGGTCGGTTTTTCTTGCTGTCTTCGTTGATGAAAGTAGACAGGTCCTGTGTATTTGATGTCAAATGTTGCAATTTTCTGTCGAAATGACGTCCTTCTTCCCCTTGCCCCTGCCCGGCTGTTTGTTACAATGTAACAATGGAGTGGGACATTTTCTCGGTAGCCATATATACTTATTGTGACATCACAAACATGCACGCTGGTGAGTATGCTGGGAAATGTAGTAGTCACAGCTTCTTTGTCTACTGTCTGCAGCCAAAGGAGAAAATATTCGTGATTAGCTCATAACAAAACATTCCTGTTTTATTATACATTTGAAACATGGTGTAAGCTTTATCGGCGAAGTTCGAAAAATAAAATAATAAAAAAACGTCTCACAATAAGATGGCTACCCAGACCGCATTGGTAAATGCAGTTTGAGTCTAAAATGTATGTAACAAAGGGAAGGGCATGTACATAAATGACATGACATAAAATTGCCACTCTTTAAAGCAGACATTATGAGATTATAAATCCCCTATCCTTAAGATATGCCAACCTCCAGTGTAATGGTATAAGGGCAAAAAATACAGTAGCCATTTTTATGAAGAAGTATTTCAATTATGCCAGTATGAGACAGCTGAAGGACTCTAAAATACCCATTCAAACACAAAACAACAATCTGCAACATGCCGTTTCACCATGCTGAACAAACTACATACTGTATTAGTATATTCAAAATAATATGATGATAGAGAACCAGGTTTGCTAAAATAATAAGATTACAAAAACAGTCAAATCAACACGATTTGTCATGAATACATTAAAAACATTAAAAAGAAAACAATTAAGTACGCAAAATTAAGGTTTGAATAGCCCAAAGGTGTAATCTGGTGCCTTTGTCAGCACATGGATAGAGATGGGACTTCTGGAGTGCCACCATGACCACAGATCCAGGCAGCATTTCACCAGTATTCAGACATCTGGATAAACACCAGGACACACTACACAGCTCCAACAGCATCGCCTCTTGTGAAAAACAAAGCAGAAGGACCAACACAGCCGTTTCAACGAGTCAAATGTGCTCTCACCGCAGTTCCACATGGTGTCTGCTTTGATGGCACCCTGTGTCGCTACATCAAGTTCTGGGCTTGTAGTGGTGTCTTGTCAATCCACTGCTATGTTTGTATCTGAGCGGCTAAGGGGGTTGGACCGGCCATGCAGGGACAGGAGGCAGAGAGAGGCAGAGGGAAGGAGTGGGGGGCGGGATGCCTTGAATCCTAAGGGTCAGGTTTTTCTCTTTTTATAGAAAGCAGTGAACAGATTATTCAGCCTTTCTTAAGCACAGAGCTTTGGCACACCAGGCGCCCAGCGAGCATAAAAGACCGTGATATCATCTCTTCCTTCATGCGAGGAAAAAATCAAAGCAACACATTAAGGACATGAGAGCGGGTGCCACCGACGGTGGGCGCTGCCTCAGTATGGCATCTTGGACCGGGTGCGTCGGTATTCAGTAAGGTCAGAGAGGGGAGGGGTCCAGGCGCTCAGTCACATGATCCCATCACAGCAGGGCCACGGGTAAGTGGGTCGGCCCGGCGCCGGCCAACAGACCAGCGCATGGAGGTCAGGAGAGAGAGAACCTCTACCCTGCGCCAGTGTTCACCTTTCACTTCAGTATGATGTGATAACCATCGCTTGTATCATCTGATGAAAAAAAAACACAAACATATTAATTAGATCCATGTCATCACGGATGGTTTATTTTTTACTCTTTGCGGTTCAGTTTTACCTTTCATTGTGTCCAAAACAAAGCACACCTCATCCTGGAAGTTCTGAATCATCTGATGAAGACACAGGGAAACCTCATGAGAAAAACACTACACAACAAAACACAACAAAAACATGAACAGAGGAAGACGAGAAACGTGAAAGCCAAGGTTGCTGGTTACCTCATCGCTGACTAGTACGTGAATGCCAGTGGGACCTTGTTTGAAGATCTGGTTTATCTGTCTTGGTGAAATGTTGAACAGCTGAGCAATCTTCTCTGTGAGCTCAGCTGCTGTGAGATCCTCCAGGTAGATGGCGTGATAAACTGTAAGCAGACATCAGCATATTTATTTCTGTTTTACATAAATAGTGTGGTACAGTATGGGTACACAATTATTTGAATGCATTAAAATGTGTTAGGCTTGAGGCGAGCCAGGTGAATATGTGTGCGAAGAGGCATTCAAATCCAAATTCAAAACCTGCTCGTATGGTATTCACTTCATGCTGGCATTAGAGGTTTGAATAGCCATGCAAGAGAGAGAGAACGCAAACAGACCAAAGAAAGTGTTGTTGGGCGAGTCTCCGTTCTCATGTTTCTGCTGCTGTTGTTCCCGGGCCTGTTGAGACTCCTGGCACACGTACACTGTCAGCCTGGGACGGACCACCCTACACACACACACGGCTGTATTCAACAAAACACCCTCCGTGCAGAATACATAAGATGGTGCCTACACAACCTTCTGTTGGGGCGTGTCCCGGGAGAGGCAGAGACCTACCGTCCCTTCAGCGCGTTGAAGAGCCGGATCCCGTCGGCCGGCCCGCAGATCTGGATCACGTCTTCCCTGGTGAGCTTCAACAGGTCGGCCCCTGAAGCACAACGCAGGAATGGGTCTACTTTCCCCGGCTCAGGGTAAGTTCACACCCCCAGCTAGATACACACGGCGACAAGATGACTAGCGAGCCACCACTCGTTTCCAACTGGTATCCAGCGACAAATGGAGTCAGGAGTTCCGACCAACTACACAATCTCCAAGTGACAGCGACTCCAGAGCATCATGAATGCGGAGAAAATTTTGACTTTGAACTATGCAGATTTCCAGTGATGTAGTTTCGCGACTACCAATCAGATTGGTTGATGTGGAATCTACTCCACAAACATGGAGGCAATTGAGTTATGACTGATCATAGCAGTGGCCAGTTTTCTTATAATTGTCCCTGGCTATGTGCAGAGCTAATACAAAAAGCAGCAAGTGTAGGCAAATGTATCAGATTATGGGGATCCCTCGAGATGATACAGAAATGTTGTAGCCGAGTGCAGTTGTCTGTGTGAACTCAACGTGTGCATGATCAAACAATCCTTCTACCGGGTCCGATGCAACGACAGGAGACCGCTTACCTGAGAAGTTGGTGAACAGTCGACTGAAGGTGGAGAAGCGGTTCCTGTGGAGCCACTGCTGAGCGTCCTGTGGCGTCGCCGTGGGTAACAGGTTCTGAGGAGCAGACGGTAACGACAAGCAAGAACACAAGGGACAAATGTTAATAAAATACTGTTGAACGTCTAAAAGAGACCAGGTGATGTTTGTGGTGCCCATGTTGTTTCCCCCCACTCTCTTCTAGCCTGTCAATTTCTAGGTTCCCAATTGATGCACTGTCGATATTTCGAAGAGAAAATAAAATTAGGATCTTTATGACCAGATTGGAAACACACTCTGCTGGTGAACAAAATATGCCTTATTATCTTGTATTGGCGCTATGAGATCCAAGGAAATCTCAAAGGTGATTCATTCCATTTGGAGGCTACAAAAAAACCGGTTGCAAAGACCATTACAATATTCGGACACTGTTCCTGGTTCACAGTGGTTCCCTGACGTTTTCATGGCTACAGCTGTCTTCTAGCCGATTAATGCACAAGGCCAGCATTACAATATGTTTTTTTCTTAGCGCCCAGCACTAAGCCAATAACTAAAACAGCAATGCTTTTATTTACTATTGTTTGTCTAGCGAACAGCAAAAGTCACAATGCTGTTCTCTTGCTTTTTGTGGTTAATCTGTGAAACCATTCAGATGAGGTTTGGCCTCATCTTCTTTGGTGTACTTTTAAGAGACAAAATGCCTGTGAGAATAATATTTTCATGACTTTTATCAGTGTTAAGAGCAATAAGAGCAATTAAGCCACATTCCATTCAAATGACATTAATTCCTTCATATAAAATGTTACATCCAGAAGCTGGTCCTAGTGGACAATACTGCTGAAAACGGACATAAACACTTTAAAACATGTCATATATAACCATGGTAAGCCCCACCTCAGTCCTTAAACTGAATATGTTTGCTAAGTAATAGAATTAGAACATGCCTTGTTGCTGTCATCATTGTACGGTTGAAAACAAGTGAAAGGTTGAGTCTGTAAAAAAAAAACTAATTAAAATTTGCCATTACATCGTTAGTCATACAAACTTTATGTTCTTTGTTTTCGGCATTCACTTAGATGGTATGAAACACTGGGGCAACTGGCGAAAGATGATAACTCAATGTAAAACACTACTCAACAGAAACATCAATGTAGTATAAATATCGCCAAACATAATGTTATATGTGCAAAAATGTATATTTCAAACAATTCGGATACTTAAGTGCCTGCGTGATGTAAATAACTACTACTTCTGATTCAAATATCAATTGCATGCGAAAACATGAAATGGATAATGCAAAAGACTATAGGACACTGAAAATAGAAAAAAGTGAGGAGTCAAATGATACACTGAAGACTAAATTAACCTACTTTCTTATAATACAATAGATCCCAATTAAAGATTATTGAATTCATTCAAATTCACACATTTCTGTTTGTCTTTAGTTATACTTCTCGTTCGTATGAACGAGAAGTATAATGTTTTGAAGATAGTAACACATATTTAACAGAGGGAGGGGGTTTGAATCTCAACATACTGACAGAGAGGGAAAATGGGGACACATTTTTGGGTAAATCTCTTTTCGACTTTTGTTCTCTGTGTCTTGTGCGCTAAGTTTGCCTTCTGTTGATTCAAGCCTTCTATGAATAGAGTGGCTACTTTGTTTAGCCCCAAGTTCAACTCTGCCGCCTGGATGAAACTCTAAGGTTCGTAAAATACCATAATTAGAACCGGCATCATAAAATAGCCCAACTGCAATATGTAGCACTATAAAGCTAAGAGAGGGTGGGAAATTACCATTTGAGAGGGAAAAATATAAATTATATTTAAATTGGGAAGAGATATACCCAACGCTACTACATGGTGAACGGTCAAAACAAACATACATTGTATAAATAAATTATATACACTTACTTCTACTGCCGGGACAACAGGCTCGGGCTGATCGTTGGGCGATCCATTCCTATAAAAAAGACAAAGACGTAAATTAATACATCTGAAGGGAAATGGCCATCTACTTGTGTGCTTATCTTTGGTTCCACATATTTTCCTAATTTAGGGCCAACAAACAAGACTCTTGTAATATCTAAGTAATGTGCCCATGGGCTTGCGGCCATACCCCTCTGCCACCACAGGGAAGGTGGTGTGTGTGCTGATGAAGCTAGGAGATGGGGAGTTGCTGACGTAGGTCACCTCAGGCCAGGGAGAGCACTGCAAGAGACCAATGTTTGACCTTAAAAACACTTCCAACAACAACTATTAAGAAATTGCATCCGTGCTGGTGTAATTCCTACAAAAGTGAAAAAGAGACAGCAACTGCCATTGTGTTGGGGTTGGATGCCAGATATACAGTTAATTCAGATACAGCTCATTAAGGAGTGGCGGTAGGCGTTACGACATCTTGCTCAAGGATGCTTATAGGGAGGCACGAGGACACAGGGGATTGAACCCAGAACCGTTCTGCTGGGGACACCTTAGCTTCTAGACGCCACCAACCAACTACTGATCAATCAGGACCAGCTAGTGCGGTCAATACTGGTCAATACTGACCTCCGTGAGAATAGTGGTTTCATACGAGGACTGGTACTTCTCCCTCTCCTGCAGCGCCCGTTTCTCCATCTTCTCCCTGTCCGTCTTCTGCTTCCTGTCTGCGCCTTTGGGCTGAGCAAGAGAGGCCACCAAATTCGACTCGTTAACACCGCCATGCAGCAAAGAGCAACGCTGGTGGTACGACTTAAAAATGGTGGAAATGAGGGAATAGTAAATAAAGAGACGGCCTTCACCTTGAAGACTTTGACCTGGCAGGAGGCGGAGTGCTGGTGCTCGGTGTACTCAGCGCTGTCGTTCTCTTTGAACGTGTCGATCTGGATCCGGAAAGGCACGCCTTTCTCTCCTCCGTGCTTTCGCATGGTGAACTCTGTGCTGATGCAGTGAACCTAAATAACAAGAGAGCACACATCTACGTTTTTTTTTTTTTTTTTGCAGAAGAGTTGAGACGGCATCCAGATAAATGTGTTGGGTTTTGGGTTTGGGTGAGTAATAAAAGGAAAAGGAAAGTCTAACCATAATTTACATGTCACAGAATATATTTGGTTCTATATAGGAAGTGCATTCCGTTTGCCAATATGAATAAGTACGCTGAACAGTACAAACTAGCAGAGCACAATGAGGGTTCACAAAACAACAAAGTTCTCGATGGCTGAGATCTTAGACCGTCAATCCATCTCACTAAAGAAAGGAGAGATTCAGGAGGGAGGTGAACAGTGTGGACTAGTCAAATGACAGTGTTTGTTTGTCATGCTACCTGGATAAAAACTGAGGTTCTTTTTGATGGGTCCCAAAGGAACTCCACAGTGTTAAGCTGAGTAGGGTTAGCCCTGGGGTCGATCATGCCAACTGACATGGGGATATCTGCAATGGATCAATGTGAAACAGGTTATTGTCAAATGTGTTCTCAATACACGCCAATCTTTTCCACAACATTACCATGGCTCACTGGAACCCTTTTTGGCACACAACTAAAACACCAAAATCAAGCTAATGTTAACTCCAATGCCAAGCCTCAGCCATGTGTCCCAATGCATATCTTTGTGACCTGTGACCTTTCCTTCTCTGAAACGCATCAGATTGGTTAACATAATCCGTCACACACAAATCTCATCCGGTTGCCATGAGCCAGATCCCCCCAAAGCAGACCAGCGACTGTCTGAAAGAGGCTTGGAGGGGCTCTGTGCTCACCCAGGTCCAGGATGCGGTCCCCGGGCCGGTTCCAGCGCCAGCCCTCCAGCTGCTGGTGCTCCGTGTACTGCAGTCGTCGGTCGTGGAAGACCACGCGGATGATGCTCTGGAGTTCATGGAAGAGACAAGGCAAAGCAACCCACAGGAACATGAACCAACTGGCACTGATGTGCTGAACACAAATACCTCCAAACAATAATAAGGCAATGTTTTGGTTATGACCTCAAACTATTCACTGCCCCTAACACGTACATAGAAACAAGGAAAACAGTGACCTATAATGTTTGCTTAAAGTTCAGACAACTGAATGACCTTACAGTAATGCAGCCCTTAAGACCAGCAAAAAGACATTACAACAACAAAGCTTTTTGAAAATCTGAGCTGATCATCATATCATGATATACATATATATTTATATTATCAACCACCTGCTAACTCTTAAGTGAAATACTATGTTGGAGGCTTACCTTCACCATTTTACTAGTGATTTCAGGGAGCTCCCCGATTTTCCGATTGTCAAGCATTCGAATTTCATAAGACTGTCCTGCAACAACCAGTCAACACATTGTTGTTAGACGTCAATTTGCTACACAATACAGACACAGACCCCACTTTGTCCACTTCAAACCTACACCCCATGGCCGGGTCTTTCTAATAATGTTTAGATAGATTCAGTAAATGGTATCAGTCGTGTCCATCATGAGGCCGGCGACGGGTGCGAGTGGGACACTGACCTTGGTTGAGGTAGGTGAGTGTTTCGTCATGCAGTTTGATGGCCGGCGAGGTAGCTGCACACAGAACATACTGGAAGGGCAGGATCTTGTTTTCATTGTCCGGGGGCAGGTTGGACTCTTCCTGCTTGAAGATGGGCAGGGCGAGCACGTCGCTGAAACAACCAAACATTTAAAAAAAACATTTAGCTTTTTAACGTTTCAGAAATTCTTTCCTTTGGGTTCATTCTACATGCATTCTAGTGTTTTGCTGAGAGGCATCAGAGTTGTACAGATCTAGTTGGATAAAACGGGGCACACTTATATCACACATTGGTTGCATAAGTGCATTGTGGAAAATACACACTAGCTCGCAGGGTGTTCTCTAAGCGAGCAAATCATCAATTCCAATGAAAGCAAGTCGGACAACACCAGCCAACACCACGGTCTCCAGTCGGTGGATCCCGTTTCTCCTCTCAACCCAAGAATTTCAGCAATGAAGTGGCTCTTTGCAGGCTTCGGTGGGTCATGTAATGGTGCACTCGCTAAATCAACAAGGACACAGAGTGTGTTCTTTTCCAAGCACTACGCCTGAGTCAGCAAAATTGTATTTAATTGCACACACAATCACCAAACGTCAAACAGACATCTGTTAGGGGGGCCGTTATTAAATGTAGGTTAAATTGGATATATGTTTATTAATGTGAATACATTTCCAGTAAGGGAGATATAAATATGAGTGCTAGAGGAAAACAGTATAAAACAGATGATTATTAGGCTTAAGCCAATGTTGTTCTGGACACCAAATAAACTAGATATAAGATAGTCTATTAGTGCAGTCACTGCATTGTATTGTTATTATACATGCATGAATCAATGTAGATAATTTTAACTTAAGGTGATGCAAGTTATCAATTTTATACATTGCCTAGAATACATATTTTTGTTATCTGTATGCTGTGTTAAAGTTTAGACTGGGTTGCAATAACACAGAATATATTGTTGAGACACAAAACAAAATTATCTCTTGATACCTAATCAATGTGTGGCAATGTACTACTTAATGCATTAATTTCACCAGTAATAACTAAAATTCTAAAATGAATAGAGCAATTAAGTTTGTCTTAATTCATGCAGTACCTCATACTGTATGCCCCTGCTCCAAGCTCTTGGCCAATGCCCGAGAGACTTGCATCGAAGTCCTGCACCAAACCGGACTCGATCACCTCATCCGTCAGGGGCAACTTTAGTGCCCACGCCATGGTGACGATGCTTCAAGCTCACGGAGCAATGCCAGTTAAAGTCCCGCCAAGATGTCCACCTGTATTCAAAGAAATGCCAAACTTTGGTGGAGAAAGTGAAACACTTAATTATGAAATGAGCGAGCAACCATCATACACGTCCGAACCATAACCATAACCAAATAATAATCACTGCATGTGAAATAGATTCAACATCCAAGAGTAAAACTGTAAGTTTCCACAAACTAGATGGCAATTGATACATTATACAATACATATAATAGGAAACCTAATTACTAAAAAGATCCCTTCCACACTATACTCTGCTGAGTTGGCAAACACCATGCATTAAGAGTTAAGAGAGTTAATGATTAAGAGTGCTTGTGCACGTTTCATTTGATAAACATCACATAGTACAGCACGTTTTACGTTTGCTATCACTTTGAAGCCCAAAACCATGCACGAAGCGGTACATAAACATAACAAACCTTCGAAGGAGCGAAGTGTGGCGTGTAGCTAACACAGTGACGTCTTCAGGCCATCGTGTCCCACTCCTTCCGTACGTACTAAAATAAACATGTCAAGCTAATCGCTTGGTTATCGTTACCGCTGACCTAGCCTTTAGCCTGCATGCTAACGTAGCTCTCCCCTCTTCAGGTGGACGTATGGCCGTCTATGTGTAGTTATTGGGTATACATTAGAGCTAAAAGGTTACGACGTTAAAAGCCCGATTCAATAAATACCAATTAAATCCAGCCTCATGGAAAATAAATTAAAAAATTGACATTTCTTTTGTTTGTTTATCTTTCTTCTTCTCTACAACAAATCCGCAATTTCCGCTTATTCCTATTTTTGTAACCTGGGATGGACGTCACGCCTCGTTACTGCTCTCTACTGCCCGGCGGGAGAACTACACTGCAAACATAAACAAATTATAACGTGCGTGTGTGCGTGCGTCTTTTAAAATAAACAAAATGTAGAACAATATAAGTCTAAGAATCTTAGATTTTATTTGCTCAAAAATGACAACACAGCCTTTTTTGTAATTACAAGGTTAACAAATTAACCGATTTTGCTGAACAAACCAAATTATTGTAACTTGACATTAACATGATCAGTTCTAGACAATGCCTGTTTAGTGTTTGATTAGAAGGCCCATTCCATTTCACGATAATGTTTTTAACGTTTGTAAAATGTTGAAGGCATAGTATTATATTTGAATGAAAATATGGGATAAAAAAAAGGTCAAATTGAATACTACAAACAGTATATTATTTCATGGATATGCATAATGTTAACATTTGCAGATGACATTTGGCATCATGTTGATTGTATTTTTTAACCAGTAACTGCTACATTTTTTCTAAAGTGGTTAAGTAAAAAAAATGAATGAATGCATACATACTATATGCAACCATTTTGCTTGTCCCAAAGTCCACTAAAGTGCAAAGCATTATTGGAAGGACTAATAGAGGTATAATAAACTGCCTCTCTTTTGTCTCCAATACACACAGCTATAAAGAATGTACGTGCAGACAGGAAACCGATTCATCCATCTCTAAAAAGGAGAATTGGAACCATAGTATTTTGCTCATAATTAATTTCACTTTCCGCCATCTTCTCTAATTCATAACTCATACTATGAATAGTTTTTTTTATCCGGCACAACGACATGTTGTGAAATGTAGATTAGTCCATAAACACTTTTATAAAAGGCAACATTTCACGGTTACACCTGGTTTACCTTGAAACTAAATCAAATGTACAACGGACTCAGTTTTAGATCTTTAAGATAACCGTTAAAGCGGTAAAAGAAACAGAAAGAGTTTTTTGAGTTTCATTAAAACATCATACAGAATATATAAAACAAATGGGCAATTAGCAGCTATACAATTCAAAATGGCTGGTGGTTTATATCCCAAGATTCCTTCCATTAGTTTATAGGTTACATGGTCACTTAAAAATGGTTAAAAGTGTAAAAACAAAAAAAGGTTTTAATAGCCAATTCTATATATTGAAGAATAATAACATTATTATTATTATATCTGATGATATAGAATCATGCATTCTGACTCTTTGACCACCTGACACAAACGTACCGATACATACCTTAAAAATTGTTTTTTTGCATACTCTTCGTGATACTCGCATGATGTCTCTTCCTTTATTTTCTTAGAATTTTAACTCAGGTTACTGTGGCTATTTACAATGCAATCTGCATCTTTTCAACGATTTCCGACTGCAATCCTGGTATAGGTCCAAGCAGCTCACTGCCGTGCTCCCTCGTGTACTACTGCACCTGGAAGACGTTAATCTTGCTCGTGTTTTTCAGCGTCTGTCTCCGATTGCAGAACCACACTCGCACCACCTCGCGGTCGTAGTTGAGCTCCCGTGCGATCTCCGTGATCTCCTGGCCCGTCGGCAGGGCGTTCTTCTCAAAGTAAGTGTTGAGGACCTCGATCGCCTGCGGCGTGAAGCTCGTGCGCCGCTTGCGTTTCTTGGATGGCTCTCCGCCCACAAACTCCATCAGATTCTGCTGGCCTTTCTGGTTCCAGAGCTCTGCCTCCGCCAGCCACCGCTCCAACACCGGCTTCAGCTTCTGGGCACTTTTAGGCGTGATGTCGAGCTTTTCAAACCTGCCGTGTCACAACCCCTCAGTTTGGTTAATTCAGAATTATAAGGTTTAACATAAAAAGATTAATCTAACATAGCATAGCATCCATCATAGCATCACCAACACACACAAAGGGCTCCACTGTCTGTATTTCCAAGAGTCTAACCAAGACCTGCTGGAGAATCAGCCCTGTGTATTAGCAGCCCGGTGCCTCCTGTGTTATATATTTAACCTTGCCCTTGGATACATTTTGCCTGACACGGATGCAGGATGAATGCCTATGTATCCATCAGGCTCTCACTATAAACACCATGTCACTCTGCATTTTAACATTCAAATTTAGTATTGCCCTTGTTTAATCTCAATGACAGCAGGGCCTCTACATTATAGATGAAACATTTTTATAAAATGTATCTAAATGACTACATGCATTATAATGCATGCTGATGAAGATGAGGGTGCATTGTATTCAGGCAGGGGGGGGCTATACCTGCAGATAGCCGATTGACTGTACGCAGGACCCTCCGTCGCAGTCAGGGCCTGCCCCACTTGTGTCTGAGTCAGCCCCAAGGAGAGTCGGCGGATCTTGAAATTCTTGGCAAACTCTCGAATCTCCTCCAGATTAATGCCCTCCTCATTGTTGACTGCATGCTGGGGCTCTAGGTAGGAGGGGGAAAGAAAGTAGAATTGAGTCCAGTTATAAATATCCTGCTATGGGAGTTATGCTGGGCGTGGAGGAGCAGGTGTTCATACTGCTGACAAGCTGGCCCACTGTTGCTATGTCTGCACAGGAGATGGGGATGGGTGTGGTGGCCGTCTTCACAGACGCCTGCGGGGCGATGATGACTGGCGACTGGGCGACAGTTGTAACCGAGGCCTAGAAGGAAAGGGGCAACTTATCATACCACTTTACAAGGATGCTTTTATCAGGGCCAGTTTATCGACGACATACGTTATACTTAAAAGTAAATGGTGACCGCAGCAGACATTGTCCCATTTTACCTGCATGTTGGGCTTGTTTACGGCAGACGGAGCAGAGTCCTTAGGCAGCACGGCTGCAGTGATCGGGGCTGTGGTGGCTCCGCCACCCAGAGTAGCAACGATCTGGCCCTGGGCGTTGAATAGCAGCTGCGGGGTGACTGTCTGGAGCTGGAGCCCCTGCAGGGTGTGAGTGGCAGCTCCGCCCGCCAGAGAGGCTGGGTTCAGCAGGAGCGGGAGCGTTCCGATGACCTTTAGATAACAAGAGCACATTATTCAGGTCAGTTAGTACTACAATCTTGGCCTCCTCTTCCAAGACAACATTCGATTTTTTTATATAATTCAACCAACCAATAATAAAAAATACACAAATAACTGTTTGCTTGCATTACACTATAACAAGTTTAATATCCTGTTGTTCAATCAATAGTGTGAACACAATTTTTGTTAAACTATAGTGTAAAAGTACACCAAAATCAAATATTGACTGAATAACAGCCGTAATTAGTAACAGCCATCATTAGTAAAAGCTGTCATACAATGAATAATAATGTGTGTGTGTGGCTCTTTAATTATAATAAGCCTTACACACATAGCATAAGCAGAACATAGGTAGCAGTTGCCCCCGCTGTAACCCACCTGTCCTTGAGCATTGGTGATAACCTGGCTGGTAAGGCCAGTCATATTGGACATGGCAGTGGTGAAGATGGGAGTGGAGGTGAGCGAACTCAGGAACTGTGGCTGTGCTCCGAATGATGCAGCACTGAACTGAAGACAAGATACAAGTTGTATTATCAATGACCATAGCTTTACTCATTTATCAATGCAGAGGTCTTAGCGACTGGAAACATCGGGTCAGTGTCATGATTACAGCTGGATACACCAGCAATGTTGGTTGCACTGTATTCGAACAGAGAGTGCGACTTACAGTTCAGAAAAACACATGCTTCGTTTATTGGATGGTGAACTTATTAATCTCAGGTCAACGAAACGTGTTTGCCATAGCTGCGCTCCCAACATACTTGAAATAGTCCTCAATCTGTTTACAACCTACTTCTCCACAGCAGCAGAAATAATTCTAATCTCACAATGGCAGGGTTGAGGGAGAGCCCAGCGGTCTGGAGCGCCGCCACGGAGATGCTGGGCTGAGCGATGGTGGTGGCGGCCGCCGAGGTCATCTGGGCTGCAGCCACCTGGCCGGCCGTCACCTGGGTGCAGGTCACCTGCGTGGGCTGAGACGTCACCTGCTGCAGGGAAGCGGCCTGCGGCTGGAACAGCGCGGCCGCGGTCGTCTGCAGCTGAGGCTGCAGGGAGTTGAGCATGGTCGCAGCTTGGAGCAAAACAATCAACAGTCATTGTTGAGGAATTATAAAAGGATTTTAGAAGCAGAGAATAAGATCACGCGGACCTCAGGATCAGCAATTATTACGTTCAGCTAAGCAATCAAATCAGAGAGGGGAAGTATATAGGCAAAACATAATGGCAAAACATTACATGTACTTGTATTGATGTACGGAAGGAGTAGGGGTCAGCTGCTGGACAGATAGTATCATGTCATTTATATTAGCGTGTAATTATAAAAGAAATTGAACACCTTTTTTTACTTAAACATGCATATATACATTGATGCATAATATCCTCTCTTATAACCTTACCTGCCCTATTTGACTGATCAACAAACATTGTTTCTCGTCACTACCTTTATTTCATCACATTACATTATCATGATCCTCATCTAATCTAACACACAAACCGCTGTACCTTGAAGGCCTGCTAAGGGCAGTTTGAGGAGGTTCCCGGCAGTCGTAGCTGCAGCTAGTCCGGGTAGCGTAGCCACATTGGTCGTGGGGAGTGTGAGCACAGCCAGGCCCCCCTGGCCCCCAAGAGACCCGGCCATGCTGAGGGGGATGAGCAGGGGTTGGCCAAGGGACCCCGCTTGGGCCATCATCCCCGTCATCAGCTGGGCAAAGCTCTCCTGCGTCAGCAACTTTACGCGGGGATAAAGCGATGATAAAGCTCTCTGTGGAGGAGAGTTTCTTCCTACAGGCTATCAGAGCCTTGAACAATGAGTCATTAACTCTTCACGGACAGTTTACCTTGCCCTACTGCCATTTAAAGTATTTGTAGTATTCACTTTTAACCTATCTTGTATATTTTGGGATATTTTTATCTGGTATTTTGTTTATAGCCTAGCTTTCTAAAGTGTCATGTTCTTGCATTGTACACTGCCTGGGAGTTTGACACAACAATATTTCACTATATTTACTTGCATATGCGTATGCATATGTGCCAAATACAATTTCTTGAATCTATCTTGAGGTGGACAAACTGTGAATTAGTCTGTGATTAGTGTGTTTAGGTTGTGATCGTCATTAACATACCTGTGGACATGCCTGTACGTTGATGGGTAAGGTGGCCTGTGTTTGCTGTAGGGCTGCACTGATAGGAATGGTTGGTGCTAGAGTTTGAAGAGTGGGGCCTGTGGCATCCACTGTTATGACCTGCTGCTCTCTGACATCTGAACAAACAGTAGAAGTGTATATTTACAACAGGTTTGATGTTATTTTTGCCATGTGAAATTATTTCAAGTTCTTTTGGCAAAACTGACCTCCCACAACTGTGATGATACCATAGATTTTCATACAATACGTTCTGAAATGATACCGGTAATTCAAATCATGAATCCACATTTGATAAAACCATGGACCTTTTTTGTCTACCTTTTTCCGGTAAATTTGGAGCATTGACGTCATTGGTACGTTTTATGCAAATCCCGGACCAATGGCGTCAATAGCTTGAACCTAATTTATAGTCGCCTTGGGTGAACTGGTTCATATGTCGATGTGTTGCGTGTCGCACATATCTGAAACTTTGAAACGTGTGAACTGTGCGTCCACACCAATGCTAGAGCCAAACGGCGACTACAAATGTCAATGGTTGCGCACTTCACAAATGGCGCATCACAGCAACTATAATGCAGCTTTAGTGGTATTGCATTGCATAACCATTTGAAGAAATTACCTGCTCCCCCAGCGATCTTAGTTGCGGTAGGTGTGTCTTGGATGCTGCTGGCGTCGGGTTGTTTTGGGGCCTGGTCGTCTCTTCCTTCAACCCTGGAGTCCACTTTGTCATCAGATAATGAGGACGCAGTGGAAGAGTCTACCTCTACTTCTAGCACACGGATAGTCTCATGGCCAGACATTACAATCACCTGAAACACGGCCAGGGATCAAGGGTTAACAGAAAGCAAGATACAGGTCAAGTAACGTAAATTGGCCCTTGCAGTCCCTTTGGAAGAACCCTTCCTACAGCTAATCGGACATTATGAGAGGACGCATGGTCGATGCATCATCTGATGCATCCATCACACCTGATCTGGTGCTTTATCTGTTTCATGCAATCCTTTGTTGTTGTTGTTGTTGTTTTTACAACCCTGGTCTTGAAGATTTCATCATTTTATCCATGTATAAGTCTATCCCATCTAAATACAACCCATCTTTGTCAAACCTTTTTTTTTTACAAAACATTTCCGTATTTATACTGATTATTCAGTAACTATTCTTATCAGGTCTGAGCACCTAACCTACCCGTATTGAACCCAGTTTGGAAAGAGACACGTGACTCGTGGGATGATGGGATAATGAAGGCCCAAGAGGACGGGCAGCAAGACAACCTTGGGTGAAGGGCAAGGTGCAGAGACAATGCAGGAAGAGATATGATGCATACCTGGTGGTCTTTGGCAGGAAATTTCAAAGTGCAGGAACTAAATGGCTGAAAAAAGACTTCTGCAGTCAGACAGTGAATGGCTAAGGAGAACAGAGAAGCCAAGCATATGTTAGGACACAGTGAACCAAAAACAAACAAACAAAAAAAGACAAATGATTAGAGCATGGGTCCCCTAAAGCAAGGACAAGTGCATCAGCCCACAAGCAGTTCAAGCAATGCTCTCTCAAGCTTTCTTAGCATTCATAACAAGAAGCATTGCTTATGTTTGCTGACCGTGTCTACATAGAATGTTGCCGAAGGAAAACAAATATATTTGATCAATAAGATGGCAGCAGATTGGTACAAATCAAAAGCATCAAGTAGAGGGTAGTAGTAAACCCGAGTATTGCAGAGTATTCATGTTATAATTATGATATGGTATGGAGGTGACATTTGTCAATGACTTCACAGCTACCTAGGGTTTAAATCAGTTTAGTATTCTTGTAGGCAGGAGGTACCTGTTCATTGACAGTAAGTGGGGCAGCTTTAGCAGGGATGTCCTGTGAGTCCATGTTTTTAGTACACAAACAATCCCTCTGCAACTTGAATTCTGTGACAACATAAGGAAGACACCAATACATGTAGTCACTAACATTTATACTTAACGAAAACAATGAACAAAAACTACTATCAGGATTTGCACCAGTCGTGGATACGGACTGGGAACCATAAATAGTGTGGGTTGACATGCTCTTGAGGAGAAACACAAGACATGGCCACATGGTTAGGACTTTTCTTTGATTCATGGCTATTTCTGTCACGCTATGAATAGATTATTTTTGATGGGCCTAAACAGGCCCTCCCTCTCTGTTGTACTTGAACACGCTTTGAGAGAACGTGAATGAAGGAGCTCGCAATATACATGAGGTGGTTGTAAGTGATGAATCAAAAGCTCAAAAAATATAAGGATGACCATTTTCTGACTGTAGGACCCGCTTACAAATGGAGATCTGTCAAAACTTCAGCTGGTGATAATGACCACCCCACCCCCATTCGCGGCAATAAAAGTCTCGCCGCGTCGGCTACTTTTGGGAACAAACTGTTACCACCTAGTGTGCGCGACAGATACCGTCTCAACCCATGCCTAGAGACCGAATATAATGCGTTTCCCTCTCTTTATCATAAATATATAAATTATGCTAATTACGAGCATTGCATATTAACCCAAACTCATTTCCTCTCGCCGTTTCGCTGCTACAAGGGAGTCGCGGGCAGTATTAGACGGTGGGAATTATTTGCAACTTACCACGCAGATCTATTTTATTTTCAGTTGTCCTCCCCTTCTAAATGGTCCTTGTCACAATTTGTTTCAGTCACACATAATTAAAAATTCATCTCAGCTTCCAGACAGGCGCTGTGACTGCACACAAAAGAGGTATTTGCATTGATAAGGAGGGTTGCAATGTTAGGATCTCCTGTTTCTCAATATTTAATGACGTTTTCCTTTGGACAACAATTCAAATAATCAGAAATCCTTTGGGTGTCATATAAAAAGCCCATATCTGTTGTAAAGTAAAGGAAAATTACAAAAATGTGGCCCTTTGCACTACGTCATGAACATAATTTATGCAAGAAAAAAACCTTGCATTGAAAAATGTCTGCCTCGACTTCACAGGAGCTGTGGTCCTCTTAAAGGGATAGTGCATCATAAAACGGGGAGAGAGGTGGGCTAATGTACATTTGTATTTTTATGTATGTCTGTACGCAAATACACTCAAAGTATGTGCCTATATTCAGAACAACCTATTAGTAAATACGTAACATTCATGCAGCTGACAGTATTAGGCGGATACAGTGTTTGTTAATAGATTTGATAAATGTATATACCTTAAAATCTATTGTTCGACACACCCCACATACATGTACTCCCCTCCCCTAATGTGAGCGTTCTACAATATAAGTTGTATAGTAAGCGAATAAGAAACTTTAGGGGCAAGGTCTAGATACATTTTCGATTTTTGTTACAGACCATCCATACATTTGGATTGAATTCACTAAGCTGCCTAAGGAAGACGTACATGTAAATTAATAATATTAAGAGGGTCTGCTAAAAATGTACCTACTTTCTGCTAAATGTTACCACCTCGTTCCTAGGCGTTTTTATCTCGCTACGAAACGCCTGGGAAGAGATGCTCCAAATGAGCGTTATTGGCGAGAGAAGGCGGGACTTTCCGTTACATTGATTTTATCGGCGATAGAGGGAGGGACTTCCGATAAAGGGATATTCGATTGTGTTACATGTTTTGGATATTGCTTTGTCACCATTTCGGTTAAAACTACATATGTTTCTCATTGATGTCGATATTGATGTCCTGTTCTTATTCTTCTCACTCCTGGGACTGTCAACTGGCGTACACAGCTCATAGGAAGTTAACAGACCGGAAATCGCATTGTGGTAGAGCGAGATAACGCTACAATGAGGATCCTCTCTCAGCCTACATCGGCTCAGACCCATTGCAGTAGCCTATAGGTGGCGCAAGCAGTTTCATAACGAACCCCATCCGAGTGACGTAACCGCTAGCACCACAACAAGCTGAAAAACAAGGAAGTGTAGTGTAACCTGTCACAAGGCCCCTGATAAGATACCTGAATCTGCGTTTATCCTTTTAGCTATTTTATTCTACAAAATACAGAACAATGAACAACAAAGGTAAGCCACTGATGTACATCATATGTCGTGTTTACTTGCCATGCTAACGTTATATAACTAGATGGATAAATGACGCTGTGTCCAAGCGGATTCAACGTATGAGCACAACAATGATTTACCTGATGATATTGTGTTGCTGTATGCATTGTTGCTAATATGTCATCTTTAGACAGCGTTCATTTAATCTCGAATTCACGTTCAGCATTCAAAGTAGCTAAGGTCGTTGTCCTTAATCAATGCCACCATAATTTTACATTTAAATGGTACTAACGTCAATCTGTTGCCATTTTCCCGTAATGCACTCTATTGTCTGCTCAGATCTTCGAGACAAAGCTGTCCCGAAAGTCAAACTAGATGACTTTTTGCCTCTAGCTAGCTTTCTGTTTCCTCTATCTGTTGAAAGAGATAAAAAGAATGACAATCTACGACCGCATTTCGTAAGAAAACGCGAATACGTCTGACGGCAATCATTGAGGTCATCATTGGTATAACTGTTAACGTTAGCCATTAAAACATATTAAACCCTACAATTCATCAATCACCATTGGTTTCTCTGGAGAAAAAAAAAAACATCAGCTACAACCCTACATATATTTGGCCAAATCGTCCATGGGTGTTTTAGTTATTATTATTATTATTATTATTATATTATATATTTAATTTTTTTGTCAATAATTATTAATCTTTTACTTTTTAGGTTCATATCCCCAGCAAGCGTTGTACCCTCAACAGAACAGCGCACCTATCTACCCTCCTGCTATGCAAGTATCCCCTCAGGCGCCTCCTTACACAGATGCACCTCCTGCATATTCTGAGGTAAGTTATGGAGAGAACTAAGTAGTTCCTAAATTCACATTACTAACAAAAGATGACAAAAATATCCTAATTGTATACTATTCCAATGATTATACTGAACATTTATTAAATCAATTCTCCATCTTTACAGATATACCAGCCCAGATTTGTGCTTCCACCTCAGGTGCCTGGCCAGGTACCTCAAATGTCCTCTCCATACCCCGGTGCACAGATGTTCATGCCCATGCAGCAGCACATTCCAGTGGGGGCCGTCGGCCAGAATGTCCCAATGGCCTACTATCAGATGGGAGCCATGTACCCCCCTGGCTCAACAGTGATGGTAGATGGGGGCTATGATGCCGGAGCACGCTTCGGGGCCACCAGCAGTGTTTCCATTCCGGTGAGCATCTGCATTTTACAATAATATAAGTAAATATAAATAATAAGTATTAAACCCCTATATTGGATTTTGGTCCAAGTAAACAAGAGTGACACTCCATATCAACTGTTTCCTACTTACTTTCCTACTTTCATACTTCCTAAAATAAGTTAGGATAAAATCAACAACATTAAAACACATGGGTGCTTAAACATGATTTGTTTGTGCATACTCATGTTGACCCTCTTTCTTATCATGTTCCAGCCCCCACCTCCTGGACACCCCCCAAATGCAGCTCAGCTGGCTGCCATGCAGGGTGCTAATGTTGTTATGGCACAGCGCAAGAATAATTTCTTCATGGGTAGCTCCGGTGGAGGTTATACCATCTGGTAACGGCAGCCACCTCAACGACCCCCCCTCCCCTTTCCCTTCCTCCCTGTATTCCCAACCTCATTCCCTTCTTCCAACGCGACTATGCCCTTACACACCATCCCATATGCCTCCCTTTTAAGGCTGCTCAGTCACGCCATGATACTGATATCACCTAACAGAATGTAATAACTTAGAGCCCTATTAATAGGTACAGTATTCCACTTGCTAGGGCATTTTTACAATTGATTGAGACCACTGCCTAGAGTGGATGTCAAAAAAAAAATGTCATTCAAGAATTCATTCCAGGAACCCTTTATCAGATTCTGTAATTTCTAGTCATTCGAAAATTCCACCCCAAACTTGTTCTGTTGAAATACTTTGTGGATCAAATCCGGAAAATTGTGTGTTTTTAGATTATTGAGTAAACCTCATGTTTGAAATGTTTCACATTAAACTTCACATTCATATTCTGTTTTAAATTCTGGACATACTAAAATGATTTCAATATAATTTTAATGGGAAAACCTTGAAGCCTGAATGCCATAAGGAAAATGTCCATTTCACACTTGCATAGGATCCATGTTACCTGACAAATTTGAGGAACATGTAACAAAAAATAGCTCAAGGCATTAGTCAAGCACTAGGTAAGTGGTTTACTGTACCTTATTGGGCAACTGGTAGATAAAATGAACAAGTGCCAAAGAGCACTCAAGATATCCGCATATTAAAGCAAAGTAACTTAAGTAAACCTAAAAGAAGGAATTTTAAATTGAGTCCTAATAGTGAGCTGAGTAAAATGGAGTGGTTGGTGTCAACATTTTAGTTGTTCGGTTTTTTACCATTGTTGTTTTAGAGTCGGATACCCAGCGTTTTACACTTAGTTGATTATTGTATGGACTGCAACAACTATTACTTGCTGTTTCTTCTTGTGTTTTATGTATGTACTCTGGCATGATCTGTTTAAAATCTTTTATTACATTTAGGAAATAATACAACCTTTTTAATATCCGTGTGTAACCAATCACAACTGTCGAAGTGACTCCTTAATTTCTGCTCTTCTTTTTTTTATTTATATGCAGATTTTTGAATTATATTATTTGTTAGCCTAATACATTTGTTTTGTATAACCAAGAAGCTGGTTGTACCAAAGACTTGGTCTATAGTGCTACCATGTGTGAATGTGTTGTGAATGTTTTTATGTCACGATTTTAAAGCCAACATATCATTGCAAAAGCCTTTGTATTTGATAGCCAGAGTGATATGACACCTTCAGTTAATTAATCTAAAAATGCACTGCTTTGAAAACCTGCGAAGACCCAAGCATAGCAGCTACTTTTTTATGTTCATTTATTTGGTAACAAACGTATGACGACTCTGTGCATTGTAGTATTTTAGTATTTTAGAATACTTCTTAAACATTAAACATGGTCTGTTCATAAAATCTGCCCAACTGCAGTTTTACCTTTACTAGTATCACTGTCTACACACCTACTTCACCAGGACACTTATGCTTATTAATGAACTTAAAAAATATGTACTTATGAATGAATACAATATTAAGGTAATGTCAGATTTCCTGCCGGTATGGATACAATCAGCTGATTTAGTTGATATTTTGGTGTTTAGTAACATGTGTCCCTGGGTATCCGACATAGCACTTGGTCTTAATAGCTGTGGCCAGCACAACAAATTCCATTGTTGTCAAATGGAGCTTCTTGTTTGTTTTCTTTCAATGTCAGCCTGACGAGGTCACAGGGAGAGCTGACAAACTTGATTAACTGCAAAAATATCAGATAAAAGCGATGCATGGCTGCAGAATGTGCTGGTGTTTTCCTCAGCTTGGAACAATTGTTCTTTTTGGCCACAGCCTTTAAACCTTTTTTTGTCATTACATGATATTTTTGTCCTACTTAAGATTTAATTGTTTGTAATGCAGCAGAATGGTGGCCTAGTCCCAGCAATATGAAGTACTGTAAACTACAGCTTAACCAGTAGACGCTATGCCAACCACAGCTAGCATGGAATCGAATTGTCTTTGATGGATTATGGACATTTAGTCAGGGATTCTCAAAAATATTTTGTAATGTGTACTGAGGTGATTTGATGAGCTTTGGTATGGATTCTATCTTTTAAGATTACTAAAAGGAGATGAGTGTCACTTCAATTTGCTGAGACATGTCAAAGGGAACTCTTTGCAAGAACTTGGGTGCACTTAACTTTTTTATATTAAACTTAAAATTTAAAATGACAAATTAGAATAAATGTTATTTTGGAAATTTGAAACAACCGTTTATCTTGATTTTATTTAGAAAACGGATAGTTGTACTGTATGAGAAAATTTCAGTTTTTATGACCAGTAATTCGTTTTCCTATGCATTGTTCATCATTAATTATTCCATTATGGTAATTTAGTTTATATTATGTCAACTGCAAATCAAAAATGGCTGTCAATTTGCAGCTAGTTAACAAAGGCAGAGTTTTGGCACATTTTTGATGACAAAGATACTGTAATAGTTTAGACATGGCGTTTCATGGAATAAAGTTTAAATATTGTGGGTATCGGACATAATTGTTTAAATTCTCACATCAAGTAATGATACATTCAAAAAATGTGTTCATTGTCCTCTATATTTGGTAAAACTGACAATTCTGATTCTGAGTAAAACTGTTCAACATACAAATACAAGGTACATGCAACAAGAGAAAAACAAAGTCCACTATTTGATTGCACATTATTAAAATACAATGTTTTGACAGTTAAAAAAAAGAAATCCTGTATTGACAATGTCCTGGATACATCAGAAATAAAACAGATACTGCATAGTAAAAACTAACCCTGGCTAAAATATTGATTGTCAAAGCACCTCGTCACAATGATGACCTAGACAGAAATTGAGGAAACCACCTGCTCAAGCCTTATGTCTGTAAACACCTGTTCTCACGGGCAGCTGCTCGGGTCCACATCGATATTCACTTTTTTTCATCCCCCTTTTTCATTCCTGCGTATGGCCTGTTGCAGCAAAAATAAGAACACATTCCACGTATGGCAGACAGCACACAGCAGAATAGATAATGTGCCAATTCATCCATTTCTTCTCAGTGTGTCTCACAAGGTCCATTAATTTCCTCGGCATGCTGGTCAGCATTAACCAGGGTTCATATAAAGTATTCCTTCTTGTCATTCGCGGCCTGGTTTGGTTTGCGGTCTTCTGCGAAGTCCTCTCCTGGAGCGGGCTCCCCAGTGGTCCGGTAGGCACCCTTGTTGTGGCACAGATAGCGGTAGAGGAGGAACCCCACCACTGCGAGGGTCACCAGGAGCAGCGTGATCACAACTGGGAAGAGGACAGCAGCAAACACCATCTAGATGAAGGGACTTTTATGGCACTTACGAAAAGGCTTTCTAAAAGGCTTCAAACGTTATAGTTACCTCCAATAACAGTGGACTCTGTATGCACGGGAGTGGCTGTGGTGACTGGGAAACATTAACACAACCGTTAATATGACTAATGAAATACAATTAAGAAACGTGTTGCACTATATATCCCCAAAATACAACATAAGTTTTCATACAATTATTAATTAGCCAAAGAATTATCCAAATAATTGAATACTGCAGTAGGTCAGAAGTCGAATAATAGTCATATATTACATATCTCACATTTAATGCTAAACACAAATAAGGTTGGTTAAATAATTAAGGAAAGAGTAAAACTCTGATATTTGATTCAAACAATTAATGAGAATATAGTTAAAAAGGTCTGATTGGAAGATCTCGCGTCTTATGGAGTCTATTTCGAGGAAACAATCTCAACGTTTTGGATTCGAGTTCAGATGCTCCTCTTACACGCTTACCATTCATAGGTGGAAGGGAGGTGGTCATGTTGAATGATGATCGTGTCTGCAACACATTTTAAGCACGAATCATATAAACAACGTGTGAACTTTGGAACTGTTTGGTTAGTGTGTGGCCCATTGTTGATGACATCATGAGGTGCAAGCAGCTGACATTCTTTTGTTTGACAAACTTTCATAAATCGTTTGGATAATGAAAATAAAACAACATTCCGATTCGGGCTCATTTTGTTTAACTTCTTTGGATCCATCAACATTAACTAATGCGTTTATCTATTCTTTCACTGAACTTTAAAACGAACTACTTGTTGAGCTGCTAGTAGTACTAAATAACACTACTGTACATTGGTCATCATAGCTCCTGTGTAAGTACACTTACCTGGGCGACAAGGCAATGGTTCTTTTTCTTCAGTTCGCAAACAGGTAACGTTAGTATAGTATATGTATTATACGCTATTGAACCATTGGAAACCAAACGAGGTGTGCGTGGGAAAGAGCGAATTTACTGAAGGCGGACACATCGAGGCTTGGGGTTCCGTTTCTGTGTTTTTTGACTCAGGAGTCACGCCTATGCTGCTGACACTGTCTTGATTTCCGCCGCTCCTGTCCCTCCCCTTCCCTTTAAACCCGACCCCAACCAAACCTTCTCAGCAAGCAGAGGCAACAAGCGTTGGACACAAAATTACTAAATTTTATTGTTCTTGTATTTGAGTCATCAACATTGTAACTGGAACACAATTTCTATAAACTTCTGAAGGTGATTAGGCCTAGGAATTTATACAATGTACAATGTTCTATCAGAAGGTGATTTTTAAGTGTATCATTAATAAACAAAGTTATTTCAAATTAATAAGGCTACGTGAAAAAGGGTTACAGACTAAACAGACAATTTACTTAATAATTCAAAGTCAGAGACCAAACATTTTCAAAACATCTTTACAATCACTAGTGTCAAATCACACTGTAATTATATTTTTGAAAGGGTAATTATGGTTATTGTCAACACAGAACTTAGTCGATTATGCCTATATGGTATTCGCCAGCAGGGGCATTGTCCATCATTTTAGGAACTATGCTAATTTGTTTCCTCATAATTTATAAAATGCTTAACAATCATTAATAGTTTGGACATTTTTAACAAATATGTTTTTTTTCCCATCAAATGTTTACAGAAAAAAATAGAACAACAAGAACAAGAATGCCATGCAGATTCTTGGCTTAAAACCCACAAACCTTCTAGTTTGTTGTGTCACACCACCGTGCTTTTTGAATCCTGTAGTTGCTGGCTTCCTAAAGGAACATCCTATACACCAGACAAAATACAAACACAAAATATCAGGATTCCAGGCAGCGGTGTTAAAAAATAAAAAAGCAGATGGCTTTGCCGTCAATATGTGTCAGTCTCAGCCCTATCCTGGCCCAGACAACTAACCTTCTGAGTAACCGCCTTTGAGCCCAGAGAGTCGACAGCTAGTCCGTTGGATTGTGGGCTGTCTTCTTTTTCTTCAATGTACAGCGTGCCGTTGGCCACAGCAGACAGCTGCAGATCCAAGCTCTCTGAGTCAAAGGAGTTGTTCAGTTCTGAGCTGCTCTCACTCCGCGCCGGGGTATCAACCTTGCCTTTATCTTCCTGATGGGCCAGTGATGCAGGATCAGCCTCTGCCTTGTCTTCCTTCACAGACTTGTCTTCCTCCCCACCACCATTTTGATCTTCTTCTGCCTTCCGCTCCTCCGTGTCAGCCCCCGCTGTACCATTATGACCCCCAGACCCGGGCTGCTGGGCCTCCGCAAGAGAACTGTCTGCGTCGCTGCAGAGGGACTGGGTCTCCTCGTCTCCCAGCTCCAAGGAGGGTGTCTCCGAGGGGGGAGACCTTGAGGAGGCCGCCCTGCCGCCCGCGCTGCCCGCCCTGGTCAGGGTGCCGCCGTGGCGGGTCTTGTCAGGG
>OOFG01037357.1:5959-18062 GCA_900323295.1 Molva molva
ACATTACATACAATAAAACAAAAGTGTCCACCAGAATAGTGCGTTATACCCGATCCAGGAGGAGCACACCGCTGTCGTCCATGTTGAAGTGGGCCTTGATGCCCTTAGACTCGGCATCGGTGTGCTTCAGGAAGCTGCTGCCCACCTCCGACAGCTTGACCGTGGTCAGGTTCAGCGAGCCGAACACCCTACAGTAAACAAGCAATAGTCCAATTAGGCTAATGTGAGCTAGCTTTCTGGCGGTTTAGCTATTAGCTAAATATAAATCATATTAGAACCAGAAATTTATTTTATGAATACGATTGTACAGACTTAATACAAATAATAAAAGTAAATAGGCTTATTAGCTTAGTTTGTATCATCCCTTACGCACTAAGCTAAAGCGTAGTACCCGTAAGCTAAAGCATAAAGCGTTGAACAGGCTAAGCTGAAGCACAGATCGTTGTACCCACTAAGCTAAAGCATAAAGCATTGTACCCACTAAGCTAAAGAAATACCAGCGCCATACCCAAGATCTTCTTCTCCCAGGAAGGTGAGGTCGCCATAGTTGATCTCAAAGGTGAAGTCGTCGGTGTAGCGGTTGAACGTGATGACCTTGCGTTGGGGGTAGGGCGCCATTCTCTGGAAGAGGATGCGCTTGTTGTGCTTCACCGTCTTGGTGCCGTCCTCGTCCGTCTCACGGGTGAACTCCACCTGGAGAAGTGGGTTGACAACAGTGGTTTTTTACATTGAGATGTTTCTCCCTCAGCAGGTAATGATTGTTTTTGACCAATCCTTGGCCAGGGGGCAAAGTTTTATCGTTATCTTTTTAGATCAGGTACTTCCAGAAATATCCACAAGACCAGGATGTCAGTTGATAATATTATAACCATAATAACCATAATGATAACCATAACGGTCGATAACAAAAATAATGACGAATCAACGAATGAGTCAACAATGGTAATTTTATCCCCCACCCGGCAACCAACTGTCCTTCTGTCTCATCATCCAAAACATCACGGTGACTCATTGACCCAAAGCATAAACAATCCAGTCCCTGGCAGAGTCCAGTGGATGCACCCGATGCCGAACTGACCTGAATGGGGTAGACGGTGGCATCCCGCACCAGGAAGGGCTTCACCTTGAAGGCCTTGCTGAGGGCCGCGGCCTGGTACACGGCCCCCATGGCCGCCGCCTCGTCAGCGTTGATGTTCTTACCCAGCTCCTCCCTGCGCGCGACGCACACAAACCACGACGATAAGTTATCACGCACGCGTACGGGTCGAAGAAATAGGTCGTTTTTGATGAACCTTGTGCCACTTACTTATTCACAGCCTTGAGGAGCACTTCCTGAACCTTAGGCACCCGCGTGGACCCACCCACCAAGATCACCTGCTCGATGCTATCCTGTTCACGTACAAAAATACAAAAAGGGAAGGCACTCAGCTTCCTGTATGTATAAATATGCCTCGTCAGCGCACAGCAGCCGTTGCAGCATTTCATGCCTGCAACAGGAGCAGGATTATCGCTTTCGCAATACAACGCAATTCCAAGTCAAACAGGATATAAAAGGGCGAGACCAAACGTTGGAGGGGTGTGTATGGGATTATTCACTGTTTGCAAGGGTAGGGATGGGGGGAATTTGCTACTGACCGCTGTCATCTCCGCTGTGGCGAGGGCGTCCTGCACGGGTCGCGACACCCTCTCAAACAGATCGGCGCACATGGCCTCGAAGTCCACCCTGGACACCCTGGCTTTGAAGTCGATGTCGTCCATCAGACCTTCCACCTGAAACGGATTGAGAGGTAGTACATGGTGTGTCATGTCAGTACATGGTGTGTCATGTCACGTGGGGCTGCCCTTTGAGCCTAAACCGTGGTGAAGGGCTACACAAATAAAACTGACGTACATGATTTATTCTCCTAGCCGTGTGAACAGTATGGTTTATATAGTTTCCTGATGAACTTAAATCCTGTTGAAGTCACAGTATGCATTTTTTTGTTTTTTTGATAATCAATTTGTTTAATGACTAAACTGCAGACTCTCGTATCCAATGAAGATTACAATGAATACAGATACATGTCATTCAAGGTCGGGGGTTAGGGTTGACATGGAGGATCGAACCCAGTACCTTTCAGTTGGGCGTCGACCACCTTTGCCTCTACTCTATCCTCAGTACCCCGCTACCGTATGGACGTATCTCTGCTTTAGTTATAAAAACAGTGTTATTGTTGTGCAAGTCTGTAGGTCTAAGGGCTCACCTGGGCGGTGAACTCTGCGTTGGCACTGAGCACCATCTTGAGTCTCTGGGCCTCCTTGAGGAGCTTGGCCATGGCCCGGTGGTTCTCCCGCACGTCCTTCTTGCTCTTCTTCTGCTGGTTGAACAGCTTGGCCAGGTGGTCCCGCAGGCGCAGATCCATCTCAAAGCCCCCCAGGCCGCGGTCAAACCTGGGAGCCACCAACACACGGCGACACACGCTTTAGAAAACCCACTGAAATTAAATAATACGAAGATAGCGCAGGTAGAAGCAAACGGAAAAATATAAATAAAAACACATGTTGATGCGACATACTTGCCCTCGTCATCCCGTCGACACCAGTGATTATAAAGGCCACTCGCCCCTCTCCTGTCCCCTGCCCTGCCTCCCTACTGCCACTGACAACATTTGCATCTTTTTGCATTCACAGGGAGGCATCGCCAGAAGGCTTTACCCTATAAAGGACACTGTGCCCTTGGCTTCTACACTCTAACAGGCACATCAAAATGAGGTCCCAATCCCCAAGCCCCCACCCCCCCAAAAAAAACTGCAAGGGGACTAGGAGACCCATGTTACTGACCAACACTCAGTATCAGTGATGGATGTCGGAAAATAGAGCTATTTATCACTTATTTGAAGTAATACTGCATCATAATCCAGAAATACAGGATTTGATATTTCATTATTACTATTAGCATTACATAACGCTGGGGAACTTATTTTTTATGATATTAAATATGCATCCACATAAATAAAGCCAGCCTGAGGGAATGGATGTATCACAGATAGTACTTTGTGGAGGAAAAAATAAATAAACTTTTGTGTCATCATAACAGTGTGAAATAACTCCAGAAATGTCCATCTGTGAAATGGAAGCCTTGCCTTGTTGGTGCAATGCCATAGTAAGCTGCAGTTTGCTTCGTGCTTGGAATTAAATACAATGCATCTGTACATCAGGCTACATTTCAGATGTCCCTAAATGTTTTAATCACAAACCCTACTTGGGAAAACAGAGTGGTCTCTTTGCAACACCCACAACAAGTTGGCTTTTGAACCAGGATGGATTGCAATTAGCTCAGATTACAGCTGTGAGACATACTATATTCTGCAGAACACAACCTGTAATTATAGTTTGCATAACAGTGACATATAACCATGTAAATTGGCTGTCTTCACCTCATCAAAATGACAATGACAAAGCATGTCCCTCTGCAGGAGCTTAATTATGTCTGAAGTCATCGCTTCATGGTAGCATGAATCCAAACAGGTCACACACACACACACACACACACACACACACACACACGCGCCCACGCACACTAGGTGTGACTCACCCTACTCCGCGGACCTGCAGCTGAGGCTGGGTGCCCATATCCTTGGTCTTCACAGTCTGGTACGTGACGATGGTGGCCGTGGTGCTGCTGGAGCCCATGTCGTAGAACATAATATTCTGCACAGGGACACAACGAGGCGTCATACGTGATACCTTACTACTGTACGCGACTAAAAACTGGTCGTGTCGGGAAACTATTGGCACTGTCACCGATTGTTGTGTTTTTTTTCTTTTCGAATTTCTTTTCTAAAATGACATCAAATAAATAGAGAAATAAAATCAGGGTTACATATTAAAACAAATGCCGGTAGGTTTAACACCCTGGCAGGTAAAAGACAAATTTCTAAAATAAATGTTATTTCCGAAGGGAAACATGCATATGCATGGCTGATATGAATGGCAGGCTAAAAAAAAAATCATGCTAATGCACCAGTACTCCGGCACACATTACCGGGGCAACCAGGTAGACGGAGCGGCACGTACCTTGGGCGTGCTGTCGATGTCCTTCCTCCTGAACACGCCGTAGTTGATGGCCACTGCGGTGTTGTCGTTGATGAGCTGCAGGACCTTCACGCCCGCCATGTTAGCAGCCTTCAGCACCGCCCTGCGCTCCGCCTGGTTGTAGAAGGCCGGCACGGTGATCACTGCGTCTTTGATGGGTTGTTCTAGGGATTGGGTGATAGTGGGAGGAAATGGGGGAGGAATACAAATCGAAACTCAGCATGGTGTAGCGTTTCATGCATTTAAAAAAAAGGGCAATTTCACAGAGAGTTTGCGGTCATCCAAGGTTACACTACACACAGGTTACAGACAAACAGTGTTGCTGTTGATATGAAAGGTTTGATAAAAAATAATAAAGAGTTCTCCTTTAGAATTGAATCACTAGTCATTTTATAGATTTGTTGTACAATTCAAGCAAAGCCTGATTTCTCCATCACAGAAAAGTGTAAAGTATATCAGGAGAAAGACTAGTGTCCTGTTTTCATGACCGCTCACTAAACAAGAAACTGACCTGCAAAGTCCTGCGCCAGCCCACGAGAATAATTCAGGACCATGCCAAGGAGCTCCTCAGGAGTGTAATTGAGATCGCTGAGGGACAGGCAAAGGAAAAGCATTTAAAGCAAATTGCTGTAAACCTGTTTGACATCGCTATTGAACGTGAAAGCATCAATGGCTCGGAAGTGGAGACATTAAGCTGAGAGGGTCTCTGGAAGAAAAGATATGCACTCACGGTATAGTAAGACGCTTGGAAAAGCGTCACACATTCCACATAACACATCTTACAATAAATAAGTGTTGCTCCGAGTTATTATAAGACACAACGGAAAGACGGGACAGAACAGGACCAGGACGAAAATAGGATAGGACAGAGGAGGACCAGGCTGAGGGAAAGACAGGATACTACAGGACCAGGGGCTTACTCTGCGTATTTGAAGTATGGGGTGCCCCTGGTGGGGTCCTCCAGCAGCTGATGCTCAGGGAATCTCTTCTGGTAGAGCGCCACCTGCAGGTTGTCATGCTTCTTGCCCAGGAGGCTCTGGAGGTGTCTGTACACCAGCTTGGGGTTCTTCACAGACTGCACACAAACAGGACGTACAGAGAAAACCATGAGAGGCGTTTCCTTTCTGTGCTCACCGGTGACATCATTTGTGTTTTTATTAGATTACAGTGATTTATAAAAAAATAATAAAAATACAATTAAGATCGCAATTCAAAAAGTCATTGAGCATTTATATTTTCATTATATATACACGTTTTTTCTTCCTATGCTCATTAGGGCTGCACCATTCTTGATCAAATGAGAATCATGATTTTCTTGCTTTCGGTTTTGAGGTAGTTTCCCTTTTCGATAACTAAAATTAGGCTATCACTCTTTCTGAGAAAGTTGGCATCCAAAACAAAACTGTTGCGATACAACTGCACACCGTCATGTTATCAAAAGCAACATATATATTCACGTAACGCAGTGCAAGTAAACATTGGCTTGAAGCGCCGATTGCTATCGAGATGAATGATCAGTACATATAACAGATAGCGATAACTATAGGTCTATGAGTGTAGTTTACCACTACGGATGTAATAAGAGGACTGTGTGAGAAACTTAAATAGGCTGATACCTTCCCCACGTCCTACAACATGTACAGTGACCATGGTGACAAAGATACCCGATTGTGATTGGTTAAACTCATTTATCCGCAGGCTAGAGCAGTCAAAAATCGACAATGGTGCGAATAAAGGTCACGCACCAATAACTTTTTGGCAAAACGGATATCACCGTGTACGTGTACAGTCCCATTGAGCTCCATGATATGTTATTATTTTATTGATGTGGGAAGAAATCGCGATGGACAATCGCGTTCGATGTAAAAGGACCTTTACCCTGCGGTGCTGCTACTATGGCAAAACACTGATGCAAGGTACGAGTGTTTGACTTTCATCGTCTTGTCTGAATCCTCCACCTCCACACCACAGAATGAGAACCTTTTTTCGGTACGGGTGTAGTCTCGTTCTCACTACCATCGTCAGCTGGGTTTTTTTTCTGGGTTTTCTTCTGGATTAATTTGTCCTTTTTACACAACTTTTCTCTCACACTGTCTGACTGTAATTTGCCGGTGTCTCACTCGCTTTCTGGGTTTATTTTGCTGCTCTGCATCACGTGGTGTAACAATGCGTCGTCATTTGTTGAGGGACAAAGTATGAGCACTTTTTTTGATGTGCCTAATGAAAATGCAGCAGAATCGTTGAATGACATTGCATAGAGTTATGAATCGAGATTGCGATTTAACTGTGTTAAATCGCATACAGTGTTTGTCCATACAGGGCTACTGGTGTGCCTCTGAGGTTCAATTTGAGGAAGTGGTCGAGGGAAAGTAGACATCATCTGCATCTCAATTTTAGGAAATGGTAAGTTTTACCATCTATAGCAAACTGCAGTACATGTCAATTTGTACAAGAAAAATTGACCTAGCACACCCTTCTCTGTGTAATCCGTTACTGTATCAGCCCACATTACCTATCCCGTTCAGCCATGACTTAAATATTGAACAGTTTGACATTGTAGTCCAGTAATGAAAGGAAGGGTCGTACCACTCCTAAGGCGTTGTCTCCAAAGAGCCTCTCGGTTTCCTTTAAGCACACAGCTATCGGCGTTTTCCTCCTCGACTCTCTGTAAAAACACATTCAAATATCATCACTACATGACCATGACGGAGGAACTTGCCTCACTTTTTTCCTGTCTCTTTAATAAGGCAATATGGAACAATTTCTTGTCAATGTAGAATAGGAAATGTGACACAACAAACTTGTAATCAAAACTCCATTCAAAATGAATAATTACATTTTTTCTTTTTACATTTGCTCTTATAGAGCTGTTTATGCAACATGCTATATTAGACCAAAGCATAACCACTTGAGATTATCACACGTACATCATATTTCTGTCATCAATGCTTATAATGTGCAAGAAGGCATGATGATGGTTTGCCCTACATAACAGCCTTTCAGAATCAGCAATTATAGACTCAAAGCAACAGCTTAGGGCACCACATCCTGGCCATTTCATTGGCTGTATGCAAAACATCATCCAGGAGACTAGAAGGATTTCCATACTACTGATCGACAGGATCTACTCACCTGTTCAGAGCAATCTCCATCGGAACACCCGGTTTGACTATGGCGATTTTCATCCACTCGCTGCCCAGGTCAACTGACATTACAGCTATGGAGGCTGTGAGGACCCAAAAGGACAAAGGGGAATGATGAAAACAGTGCCACCAACACCTAAATATATAAGGCTTGTGCATCATAGGATTTTTTATTGGCAATACTCTGCCATATTGAGAGGACTCAAGAGAGGTGTAGTACTTTAAACCTTAATCCAAAAATATACCTTAGCTTAGGCTAATGAAAACGTGTTTTTGCCACGTCTAGCATGAGAAACGCTGTGGCAGTTAACAGAATAAAGTCTTCCCATAAGGACAAATAATTTCACGATTTATTACTAAACAATAACCAAAAAACATTACTACTAACACAATAACCAACATTCCAATGCTCCTTTGCTTCCAAAATGGAGGCGGTCATTGCGATGTGACATCGCGATGTACTAGCCCTATAGAGTTAAAGACCCCCACAGATAACCAACCTACAGTCCTTACCCTTGTTTACTGTTGTTGTGTGTTTGCGACTGTATGTTGTGCATATGACTGTGTTGATTATATGTAGTCTATATCTTATCAACATCTATTATCCATTGTATACCTTTCCCTTTGTGATGCAGATACTTTGTGTCCATAAGTGTTGTTTATATGATGTCATTTTATTAAATCTGCCCAAGGACTGCAGATGTACATTGGCCTTCCCAGGTAACTCGTCAGTTCTCACATTCATAAATGTTATTAATGTGTACTGTCCTGGTCAAATAAACCAATAAATTAAATGAAAAATAAACTATGAATGGCAAGTCTTCAGCAGCTCATGTTGACATATTCATACAGCATTAGCATTCATTATTTAATTTAGGTTAGCATTCTGTGTTAGGCTTGATGGCACATCTCAAGACATGGACATGGGTCTGTTGTTTAAGTTACCTGAGTGGGAAGGCAACATCGCCAGAACCACGCAGAAAAGAGCGCACACCGCCAGCTTCCTCCTCATGATTATCTATCATGAATAAATAAAAACAAACAAAACCATAAACACCATGTCAACACACATGTCAAATCAGGCATCTCGGTACACACTGATAAAACATCTACATTCAGCCGTTGATAATTATTGCTACTTTGGATACATATTATAATGATCTGCACATTCGAAAATTAGCAGGAACCATTATTTTTACGGGGTTCACAAATGCTTTGATCAGTATTTCAGTCATGGTTCCACACAACACATTTTTGTTACATGTTATTTTAGAGTTTATGGAGCCAGGCTTGAGTGACATTAGCTGACAGTAGACCGATAAGGTATACTACAGAGTCAGGTAGTCTACAGGTGATGACCTAAATCCTGGACGCAGCCATTACAGGTGGACACAGTATAGAAACACGTGGCTGTACGACTTTTGTCCATCTTGATGCTGGTAAAAGGTGTGAACAGGACCACAGCAGTGATGGTCATCCCTTTATGACCTTTCATTTGAAAGGGAGCAGGGTTGTTACTTTAGCCAACAGTTGTACCATCAGGGCGATAAGCTAGGTCTGTTTTTTTCGTGGCAAAGAATAACAAAATAAAAAGACAATGAGTATGCAACCACATAGAAACTTCTGGTTCCTTCTGATGCACTAAACGCATGGATGACAGACGGATGCACAACTAAAAACATGATCGCTAATAAACAAAGACTTGTCTCCTGACAATACCTCGAGACCCTTAGAAAGCAACGTTAACGTTACAAAAAAGCACAAAAGTGGCTGTTTAGTATGATACACAAGAGTAGAAATGGTCCTTTTCGGATATTAAGAGATGTGTTAACAAAGGTGTTACGTTAATCAGTGGGAATGTTTCATTGTCTCATAACAGTTAGTTAACTTGGCTAGCTCTATAGCCAGAAGTCATTCAGATGGTCGGCATGTATAGCTCAATAAAGGTGATATACAGTCATTCATTGACACAATGTGCAGTGGTATGGCAGAACTTACCTTATTTTAGCCCAGAGCAATGAAATAGCGTCTAATCATACACACCGGGAAACGAACTTTACACTGAAGCTACTGTTACGGGAAGATCCTGTCCCTGATTTCCACGCCGTTTTTTACCAACGCCTTGCTGTAGCCAAATGTATGAGTTTATATTTTTTCCTTATCGCCGGCTAGTTCTTTCCACCGGGCCCGGAACGCGGCGTGATCTCATTGGATCTACACAGCGGCCGCTAGGCGAAAACGGAGCTATGACCCTCTACCCGGTAGGGCCCGCCCCCTCAGCTCCACGCACTGCACGCTGATAGGGACACGTGCGTTGAGTGGCGTTGGGAAGAGACCCTCGCCTGCACCAGATAGGTCCACGTTCAGTTAGGGGGTGGGGTGGGTCTGATGATGACATTTTATTTCAAACAGGAGTCTGCGCACAGAACGCTTCCTGCATGCAACATATTGTGGTGTCTTCCTTATTAAAACGATGACTTGCAGATAGATACACTGATCTGTGTGTCGGTATGAAGAGAAGTGAACTAAAGTTACACATGGACAATGAAATGTAGTAACAGGTATCGAATCAAATAGAAACATAATGGGCATAATCAATTGAAAAGGAATGGCCACATTTCAAATATTTGCACTTTAGTATTAATAGGCAAGGTGCATTTCCTTATGAAGAGCATCCCTCAAGGATGACGCGGTGATGCTGTTGGCGGAAGTAAAGTAAATTAGAACACATGTAAACCAACCCAGCAGGATAAAGCACGGTTGCATAATGCATTCAACATTTACATGTCGAATTTATTTCAAACTGATTTGAACGTAGAAAACGTAAACCATTGACTCATTCAGAATACGTATTATTAATGTAGGAAATCAGTCAAGAAAAACACATGTGTAGGCTGTACATGTCATCAAGTGTTGTGAAAGAGAGTGCGAGAGCGAGAAAGAAAGAGCAAGAGCGAGAAGAAAGAGAGCGAGAAAGAAAGAGAGCGAGAGCGAGAAATTAAGAGAGAAAATGACTGCCCCCTCTGCCTGTCGTGGTAAAGGAGGGAGATAAAGGATAGTCTACCTTCTGGTCATCTGTTAAAACTCTGAACAGCTGCCAGGAGGAGGAGAAGGATGGAGCAGCCTCTAGGGAGGACATTTTCGGTACAATATAAAGTCATTACACAAACCAGCTGACAACCCTTTAACCACGTTGAAGCACCGATAGGGTCCGATCATTGTTAACTGTATTGACTACTAGGGTGGGGAAATCACGAACATTATGGTGAAAAGTCGAGTGTTACTGTCCCACCAATGGCATGTCTCTATTTATGTATTTATGTAGACCTATGTTATATTATGCCCATAAAAAAACCCTACTGAATAATTTAACATTTTGAACTACATTTATTGTACTATATAACAATGTACTATTAATAGTACTACTAATAGTATAATGTACTATTAAAGCGACCAATAGGGTAAGTATTGGGCACCCTCGTGTGGTACTTATACACGTTGCATACATTATCCCTTTGGACGAAAACTCAATAGACCCTTTCCTTTCCCTCCACAGAGAGGCCTTGCTTGAAGGCCTTCAGCAAACACATTACACTGTTTGAGGTGAGGGGATTCAAACTGTGCAGACCGGTAGGGTATTAGCTTGGCACAGGTGCCGGGAAGATCCAGGAATCATGCACTCAGGTTTACAAGAACGGCTATGATGTCATCAAAGGAGACTACAAGATGGTAAATATAACGCATATACCCAGAGATCCTACAACCACATCTCAACAAACACATTTTCAGAGTCAATGAATGTGGTTGCCTTTTGTGCTGTGAGATCTGTATTTGTCCACAGTTGGATCCTCCTGGAAGTCATTCTGGGAAAATCCTACAGCAAGCCCCTTGACATCTGGAGTACGGGCTGTATCCATGCCAACTAACCACTGGCCATGTTCAGTAGGAATGGGAGTCCTCTACTTTACATGTTATTTTAGATAATTTGATTATATTTTAATCAATCTGGTTGCTTCTTCAGTCTGATTCCTGTTGTTTTCTTCTTCTCTTCCCAGAGAACATGGTTCACATTAAGGGTCCAACTAGTCATTATTTTCAATGTAAAAAAAATAATTGATAAAGTTTTTGATTAGTTATACAATGACTATATAAATAGCAAATGGCCAACAACAATGGCTTGTTGTGACGAGCATGCCAAGAAGTATACGCAAATACATTTACTGTACATGTGTGCAACCACGATGAGATCATGGATATGGACCTTGAAGTAGTCTGCTCATATACATATGAAAGCATTTTTAGAAAGTAATTGAATTCATTAATTGAATGGAAATCCGCTGTAAAGCAGATGCTTTAGTTTCTCCGTGGGAACATAGTGGACAACACAACAACAAAGAACTAATGGGGTTAAAGAAAAAATGTGCCTTGAATAAAACATCAAACACCCTTTAACCAGAAGGTACAGTACCCTAAAAGTTACAAAAAACCCAAACATGTCAATAGTCAGCATTTTTATTTCTTAAGACAATAAGACATGATGCTGAAGGGATACTATGAAATCATCCTTCTGTTGTTAGTTATGCAAGAGAGTGAGAGCGTTACAACACAACCGCAGATAGTCTGATTAGCCGACACGATGAAAGCAGACATAAAAACATATTTAATACAACACAGCTTGAAGGCCTTTTGACACTCATCTGCTTTTACATTTTAAATACATGTCACAGTCCTCAAACAATATGAGACAATTAATATGGACAATGTTAAGAGGAAATGAAGTAGTTCATCGTCACAGATAGTGCAGCAGGGACTTTTTCTCTTTCTTTGCTTAGCAACCAATTCTGGGGTCACGGTGTCTGGGGTCATGTAATAGCATGGCTATCGCT
>OOFG01037425.1:1138-11747 GCA_900323295.1 Molva molva
CCCCCCCCCGTACCGACGACACGGCAGAGACACGGGACTGAGGGGCCCTCCCGTAGACGTGGCTACACTAACTATGTAGGCAGTCCCATCTTAAACACAGATTAATTATGGTCAATGGGACGGAGCACAGCTGTCAGTCACGGAGGAGCGGGGAGGAAGGATTGTCTGCACAACGGCATAGGGAGGGATGTCACATCCTAATGGAACGGACTTGCTAATGTTAGCTTGTTTACCTTTTTAAAATAGGCTAAATAGGATTAAGAAAAGTGGAAATTCACTAAGGCTCTGGAGCAATAAAGAAATTCAATATTTATGCTGCTAAAATATGCTTGAAAATATATAAACAAAACACTTTATGTGTACAAATATTTTCTTTTTTAAGTGGGATGATTCTTAATTAGCAACACCAGAATAATTGCGCCATATTACATCTATGTAATCAACAGTGTTTATGATATGAACCACATGCCATAAACAGCAAGGGTTTATCTTTACTATGTGCACACACATAAACGTCTCACAGCCACTTGCATCTGTTTCTGCTGAGCGTATGCAATTCAACGCAATTAAATAAGGTCCTTGATTTAAATAATAAATGATTGATCCCTAAGCAGATTAATGGTGCACAGCGAATCCTTCACATGTTATATTTGCGTTATTCAGTTTGGGATATGGATTGGAGAGTTAGATGATTAGAGGTGGCTGTGAATGGCAGTTTGTTAGGATATAGCCAGATGAACAAAGTGGTTTTAGGTAGTGGAGACAGCACAGCCCACACTGCTATAGTCACAGTCGTGTGACCAGCCTGTGCATTTCCTCAGTGTATCACTTGGCCCTTTGACACATATTAAAGAATATTTGAATCTTGTACTCTAGCATCCAAAACATAGATCCCCAGATCACTTTATAAAAACATAAATAAAGTTAATCAACTATGGAGATAAATGTTATTAGTTATTGCTTAGTTCAAATATTTTGGAAGTATTTATCTTAATCTTTGCTTGTTAAAACAGGGCCGTGAAGTAGATCAGTTTAACAATCTTAAAATGTGGCTCAATACTTTCTGTTGTATTATATTAAAAAAAACGTTCAAGATACATTATTGGGTATTCATAATAATAATAATAATATCCAACTTTGATTTTCCAGTTAACTAAATACTAAATACTACTTTTTACTGCTTTGTTCACTCTTAATCACATTGTTTGAAATGTTTTAACATTAATAATAACATTTGATAACACACAGAGCCTATAATAAGCCTAATCCACCGTTTGTTTCCCTCCAAACCCAGAGATGGACAGGTCTTCTTGTTTTCATCGTCTCAGAGGAAGATCTTTTCAGGTGGATTTGAACCTTCCACTTTAGATCGCTTTAAACTGGTTTCCTAAGTGAATCAGTATCTTATTCTCAAGCGAAGTTACTAATGATTTCATTTGATTCATCCGCCTTTTCTTCGTGAAATCACACTAATCCGGATTTACTCAGTTAAAAACTTTGCCCATGTACCTTAACTTACAAGGAGATAGGGTAATTAAATGGATACATTTTACAAGTCGCATCCAATAAATCGGAATAAATTAACAAGACCGCTACATTAAATTAGCATAGTGTGTTTAATGAATATGCAACTGCAAGTGAAAAGGTCTGCTACTGTGAACTCTGCACATTAGCATAACGACTTCCAGCATGTTTCTTAAATAATGCCCTCATTTGCACATCACTGAGTGGGCTAATTCTAACTTCAGTCAGTGTAGCCTTGTAATTAAGATTCCCGCTTTAATTTTTAATGAACTTTATGTTACATCAAACCTGACAGTAATGAGAAAGACATGGAAACAAAAAGGGCTGCTAATAATTATATTCACCGACTCGTTTTGAGGGGATAGTTCCTAAAGAAAAAAAAAGACATGACTAATTATTAATTTGATATAGCCACACATAAGTGTCCCTATCCTGTTAGCAGTTATGCCAGAATGCAGAACACCTATTCCATGGGCCCCAATGAAGCTTTCACGTGCACTTTAGTGCACGATCAATCATGTTGTCGCTCGATGAAATGTCTTTTATTGGTGCCTTTTTATTACGCCATATTAGCTCAATTGGTTTAACAGCCGTTGAAATCTCCCAGGAATATGGGGACGTACAGTTATCACAATAATGATTGAAAACAGTTTTAACTTAGGCACATTGCAGACTGAAATGGATTTTCAGCTATTTAATTAAAGTTGAAATGAAAAACACGTCATGTAAAGGAAGTGTCCCAGGTTGTCAAAATGTTATTTTTGTAATTATTGGATTATTGATTCATGTTTTATGCTAAGGCATGCTAATTTTGTCAATTATGGTATATTCATCAAAGTTATAAAGGCTTTATCATAAGATGATTATGCCTCTAAAGTCTATTTGTGTCACAACCAAATAATGTACAGTAACGAAACGTTACAATCATGATGCAAATTAAAGGCCGTTAACTAACTATAACTGTAACTAACTATAAAATAAAATGTGTAGAGCAAATCAACCATCGCGGGCAAATCACACCACACCAGATTCCCTCAGAACCACCAGCACTGATCTTGTAGGATCTTTCTTAGAGCAGTCCTACAGACACGCCCCCCAAACATGTTCAAGGCCAGGGTCCAAGAATCCTCAGTAGACCTCATCGCTGAAGCAGTGGCTGAGCAGCTAGCTTGAGGTGGCACTTCGCTAAGACCCCGATGGCATCCCGTTCCATGCACTGTGGACAAGGTCATTGATCCTGGCCCCCTGTTTCCCTGCATCAGCCGGTATTGAAAATGAATGGATGATGGATGTGTTCATGTATTCTGCATTCAATATAACGGAATGCATCAAAGGTCGTACAAAATATGACACCAATTGTGTATTTTGACAGCGGGAACCAATTCTACATGTGATCTGAATAACCTAATCATAATGAACCTTTACCTGTCATAAGTGAACTTCTAATTCTTCAAATTCAGAGTTTCAGTTAGCTGCAGGGTCTCATCTCAATGATATACCAATGTGAGTTGGATCAAGGTTTGCCATACCTGTGGATATTTCTATCTTAGTTGCCAAGACAACAAATCATTGACATTTAATTATTTGGGGTTGTAATAGCTTTTGCTCTTGAGAGGTTGTTTAACATTTCCTTATTTGATGAATTTCTGTGTCTATGATTACAGCGGCTCTAGCCAATTCTGTTTTGATATTCGGTTGTACTTGACATTTCCTACAAATCACACTTGCTCTTTGTCATGGTTGCATTAGAATTACTTCTCGCCTCTACTATTATTTGTGTGATGGAATAAGATTTCTTTCAGTTTCCTTACGTTGCATATGATTGCGCTCCAATATTATTATTATTATCATATCACAAACAAAGTATCAGTTCCTGAACATTTCAGTCAACAACACTAATTAAGAGTGATCATCAAGAGCGACCCCATCATGCGGATCCAAGCCGACCCAACCCTCACACAGAGTGCAGGGTCTCTCACGCGCCATGTGGAATATTGATATACCACCAAGTCAACACCATGCTCTAGTCTACACAACATAACACGCATCTCCTTCTCCTTTCTGCCTAGGCGGACAAGTATTCAAGTCTCTCTCTGCCTTAATTAATATGATAAAACCTCTCCGAGGGGCTGTCTGCCGTGGCCTTTGATTAGACATGGATTACGGGGACCTCTGTATTCTCCTCTCCTCTAACCCGGGCCCCACCGCCATCCTCACCTGTATTATTATTGAACAAATGAATCAGTGCCTGGAAATATTCTATGCATATTACCCCTCAGCCAACACGGCCATGGTCAGCGATGAGGGAAGCATTGCAAACACGTCTTACCCACGCCCTTTTTGATTTATTGGGAGGTTTGTTTATGCGTATGGGGCGTTCAAAATGTAAATTTTACAAGCAGCGTAAATCACGAGCCACTTAAAGGTATTCAATAAAGGTGCGGGCGGTCATTTGTTTTATTGCTCGGTACTATTTGAGTGACCAACAGAGAATCAGGACATCTGTTAATGTTGCGGGATTGTCTTGTAAATGCAAATAACATACAGAAAAAATATAGTCTGCATTTAATCCATCTTTTGTATGAAGCCAGAAGGACTTCTTTTAGCCTTGTCGGTCAAAGACGGATTGTATCTAAAGTTTGGTCTCAGCTCAGTAAAAGTCCAACTTTCCTTTCTTGCTACATATCCTGTAGCGACGCCGTAGACGTCTACCTGTGTTTCTCTGCTTGTGAGGGGATAGTAAACACCTAGCATTGTTGTTGTGCTTCAAGTTGTTTAGATCTTCGGATGTGTTGCTGCATCCTTGGAGACCAGCCGTTTCCCCAGATACTAAGACAGATATTCAGGGGAAACAGTGAACTAAAGGCCCCCTCGTCTGGTCCCAGGTGGGGAAGTGTGTTGCGTTTGTACTGCCAAGGTCGGCCAACAGCACCAGCCACTCGGAGGACTGCACCTCCTCGTCCAGAAAAACAGACAGAAGCCCTGCAGGACATGAACAATGGTGCGGTGCTGTGGATGAATGTTAAAAAACAAACGAGTCACTTAGGATATAAAATGTAATTAAAAAGCGGACATCCATTTAGTACAAATAAAAGTTGCGGTCCTTGTTTCCAAACAGGTTTAGTGTATGAAATAGTGTGCTATATACTTACTGCCTTTTATTGCCTTTTCTTAGATGTAGTTTGAATACAAGACTCATAGTGCACCATAACAAACTAAACAACACAAAACGATGCCCCAGAAAACCCTCACTGCAGCAGTACCCAGTCCCTGTCTACCTGCTGGAAACCCAAACCTATGCTTTAAGTAATATGCTGTGTTATTGTGTATGTATCATTCATACATTCATTTATTCTACAGATCGTATCAAATGAGTCTATCAATACATGCCAAGAGGCATCCGGCATTCACATCAATATTAATCCAGAGATAGACATATCTGTGTTCCCTTTCTTCCTCGTCATTTATTACCCATTTACATTTTCCTGAAGCACATGATTTGTGTTGGCAGATGTGTGTGAATTTTGACGCATCTCGCGTCGCACATTTCTTTCTCAGCAGGCGTGACCTCTGGAGGTCCCCACCAGTGTGTGTGTGTGCGTGTGCGTGTGTGTGTGTGTGTGTGTGTGTGTGTGTGTGTGTGTGTGTGGAGTCATCTGTCATGGAGGCTAAGGAGAAGGAGCCAGGGGTGCCTTGTCTGCAGTGAGTTATGCGGGAGGGTCAGAGGCCTCTGTCTGCGGTTGCAGTTGGAAGCACAAACACGGACCCGCGGTGGAGCTCTCATCGCTTCATCTGCCTGCCGCCATACGGAGGCAATGAGCTGAGAACCAGGCCCCTCTCGCGCACGGAGACGCACGCGCACACGCACACGTACGGAGGCAATGAGCTGAGAACCAGGCCCCTCTCGCACACGGAGACGCACACGCACACGTACGGAGGCAATGAGCTGAGAACCAGGCCCCTCTCGCACACGGAGACGCACGCGCACACGCACGCCGCGGCACAGGCTACACTTGTGGGGGAGCTGTCCCTGGTACTGCAATCTGGAACACAAAGTAAGGGTGGGACTGTGGGACAAACGTCATGCCGAAGTGTGTCGGGGAAGTGTTTTTATTTACTTCACACTTTACCGATTCTGAACCCGTTGGATCAAATATGTGGCTGTGACCGCTGAGCATTATTTGGTTGGAAATGGTTATGATTGTAAGGATACGTTTGATAAATAAAGCTATGTTATAATGAGATTAAAATAGTCAAATTAGGTCGTAATGTAATTGGTTTGGGGCATGTTTAAACAAGTTCTAGTTTAAGAGCCTATCTGAATTATCATTTCATATTAGTCACATGTGAAAAAATTATGTACAGCAGAATTCTTTACCATCTCAGATGAAGAATATGATCCTATATATTCAACAATGTCATTGCTTAAAAACGATAAGGAATTTTGGTTTGGGGCCTGTCCCCACCTAATGGTTTAGCTGGGAATTACCTCCCACGTCTTTAAAACAGGACTATATGGGGAAGAAATACCAGTGCTCAAAATGTGTTAGTGATTTGAAATGGAAATTACATTAATTAATTACAATTAATGTAATTTAATTAAATTGAATATGATTGAATTTAATTTATGTATTTAATTAGAGCTGCAGTTTGTTTAGACCTTATCTTATCCTAGGCAAAATTGAGATATCTGTTACAGATGATGTGCGTGTAATGAATGGCTAATTTATGTAATTACATCATTAAGCCTAATCCAAGCATATGTTCTAGAAGCCCTGAGGTGCACTTTCAGGTGCTCCCTTTGATGTCATTGGGAAGTGACTAATGAGTCGCGTTCGTGGACAATGGACATATTATTTGGAAAAACAAATATAAGCATAACAATAGAAAGTAATATATATCATGAAAAAATCGAAATCCGTCGCGGCTTCGCCTTTCTGTTTCCGAAATTCGATTGTCAGAAATACATATTTTTTTATAGTTTTTTTAAGTCATTTTTCGGTCAATAAATTCAAATTCTATAGGGCAATATGTGAAGTCGGCCTTTAAGTAGTGTGATTTCCCCCTTATATGCTAAATGTGCCAGCAATTGAGGAGGTTCTTAGGAGAGTCCTCTATCTCCTAATTAATTGTCAATCCTTCTGAATATTCATACCTTATCATCAGACCGCCCTTAATTGCACCGTAAAACATCTCCGGGGGGTAAAATCACCATGGACTTAATTAGAAATGCAGTCTTGTTGGTATAGACAGCGGAGCATGGCTTACCATATATTTTCGAGCGTTTATGTCGTAAACGAAGCGTTTGCTAAATAGCCTACTTGGATCACCGGACAGCAGGTGTGGACACGTCAAGAAAAAAAATTAATAAAGGAAAGGAAATGCCATCGGTGCCCTTTAAACAAAATGGCCTTATAGTTACCTATAGTAAAAATCAAAAGCCGTTGGAAATGATTGTTAAATGAATCCAAGAATAATATTGTAGCTTTAACCTCTGTTGAATAATTTATTTTTCATTGTATCCAGCACCCATGCAAATTTTCAAATGGGTGCTGCTAACTTACCTATTGTAACACGCACTCGACTTTACTTTTCAATCAATCATCTTCCTCGAGACGTGTTTTATTCCTTGCGGGTCTGGGTGGCAGCATAACTCAAGTTGATTCAGTGTGACAATATTGTTTGGCTATCATTTGCTGCTTTAGAATGAATGGAATCGATCCTCTTTGAACAACATTTGTTTCCTATTGTGGCTGGATGCAGCGGTGGAGGGCAGACGTGTGAAAGTGGCTGTTTGATTCTCTTCTTCATCCCGGTGACCTCAGCCTTTGTGAGCGCTCACCCTGGGAATGTCACGCCTCACTACTCTACTTTAAGATGCTTCAGAAAGTGCTTTTGTTTTCTCTTCTTTTTAGACTCACAAAATTGTTCTTGCCCCCCCCTGCTATAAAAGACACTTCAGACTGAGGTTCAGTTCACAAGTGCAATGCAATTTGGCTTATCCCAGCCATTGTTCGCCTCATACAAATGACCAAATATAGCGCATAGTTGATATACTGCTTGAACTCGGGAGTTTAGGAGAAACTCGAAGCCCTTATTCAAATTCAGAGTCATGGTGGTATTTTCAGTGTTTGCATTCGGCAGGGACAATGGCTGCAACAATATCCCGCAACTCTGAGGCGCAAAGATGCGCCTCGAAGGCTGGTTAACGGTTAACTTGCAAAACACATATGGCCTATTTGATTGCCAACTGCGCAGAAAATAAAAAAAAGCGCGTGCATAGGCCTAGGGATTATTGCTAATTCTTGTAGGATTGGGACATGCGAGATATGTATCACGTTCAGATTGTATATAGAAAATATAAGTGGTAAAATAATTATTTGCTTCATATGCATTGTCAATATTAGCCAATGGTAGGCCTATGTACGTTTTTGAGGACCTCAAATACATTAATAGTTGTTATAGGCCTACATGTCTTGTTATTGTCAGCGATCAATGCAATGGATTTTTTTAAACAATAAAAACTTTTTGGAAAAAGGCAGATGTCAACACAGGCTGTGACGCGTATGGTGTATGTGGATGTGTGTGTGTGTGTGTGTGTGTGTGTGTGTGTGTGTGTGTGTGTGTGTGTGTGTGTGCGCGCGCGCGTGCATGCGTGCGTGTCAATATGCATCTATTGATGTTTTTTTAAGCAACCCCTAATGTATAGGCCTAATAGGTAGGCCTACTTGTTTTGCAATGCTGAAATCAATTAGTTGTTAGTTTGTTGAGTCCTACGATTTGAGTTTCTCTTTCCAGTCCCCTCTGTCGTCTAATCGCTGGTTTCTGATTGGAAATAGCCAAAGGTAGAAAACACACTTTGCGATTCTTTTCTCTATCTGCCAGACTGGTGACGGGGTTTATTGTAGATTTATGTAGGGGGAATTAGCATAAATTATGAGGAGATCCCGGTGCGCGTGTGTGGTCCCTGGTATTGTTAACCCTCCATGCGGAAGGTGGTCCTCGGTGGGCTCGAGCTAAAAGGTTGAATAGCCGTTGCTCAAAATAGGTTCCATTGGGTTCTCGCATTCATATAATTGACTTATGGATATTTTATACAGTTTTCACCGCACTGCTCTAAAGGGTTTATTTGCATTTCTGAAGTAGGTTTCAACCTTCTTTGCACACATAGGCCTACAAAAGACGGATAGTCGATAGCCTCATGAGGTTTCAGTTTGGACAGCATTGTGGGGATGGTTTCATATAGTCGGGTCCAACCCGAGGCAGAGGATGAAAACAACAACATCTCCTTCTCTGTCCGTTGCTAATTATGAGGGGGCTTTTACATTCATTCTCCGTTATGTACACAGAATTGTAGTGGAAAAAAATACAAATATATATATATGGCCTATATAAATAGTTGTATTGTAAATCTATAATTGCACCCTGAATGTATAAAATATAAATATGTTCATACAAGGCAAATTTATTACTTTTATTTACGGTTTCATACTTTCAAAATGGGTAATATGAGTGTAATAATTTGCAGTAGGATATGTCACATTATAACCATGACACATATCTAATTTCGTATTCGGTTTTGAATGCGAATTGCAACACAAACTTCCTATAATAATGCCTATATGAAGAAGTATATATTAGCGCATACCTTCACACTAAGTGCCAACGCAGTTCAATTCCGGCAGCCGGGCCTTTGCAACCCCCTTTTCCTGTCTTCAAATGGAAATGATTTCTATTGGCCCAAGGTGTCCATGTAAATAGCTGTAAATGAAACCAGATTATTCCTTTCTCCGAAACCCCTCCTCCCAGAGCGATTGTCATGTGATAGCGAAGAGGTGGCACATTAATGGGGAGCCTCTACAGGGGTCTTTTCTGCTCGTGACACTACATGGAACTATCAGATGCTTGGAAGGAACATGGAAGCGTCCGCATAGCTTGTCTGACCGCGCACGCCAGATGACGCCCATTCTGATCCGCTAACGGGACACCTCTGACTTCTACTTTACCCAGGAAGATTTACAGAGCCTGCGCCTCCATCCTAACTACTTTGGTACATCAATGTTCACTGTGCGGACCCTCTGAGCCCGTGTTGGCTTACATCCTAGACTATAGCATCTCTTAACGACTTGTTTCTGCGCATCTTTTTTTGGTGCTCGTGAAGATTTGCAAGCTTTTTCGCTAAGGAATTAACGGAGAATTATAGGTTTTACTTTTAAAGGATGCCTCGCCCAGGAAGAAACACGTACAGCGACCAGAAACCGCCGTATTCCTACATATCTCTCACGGCTATGGCCATCCAGAGTTGCCCCGAAAAGATGCTGCCGCTGAGTGAAATTTACAAGTTCATCATGGACCGTTTCCCCTACTACAGAGAAAACACCCAGCGCTGGCAAAACTCCTTGCGACACAACTTGTCATTCAACGACTGCTTTATCAAAATACCACGGCGCCCTGATCAACCAGGTAAGGGTAGTTTTTGGGCACTACACCCCAGCTGCGGTGACATGTTTGAGAATGGAAGTTTCTTGAGACGTCGCAAACGCTTCAAAGTTTTAATGGCAGCTGAGCGTTTGGCCCAGAGTAAGCAATCGGAGGCTGCCCATTACCTCCAGCAGCAAGCCAAGCTCAGACTCAGCGCGCTGGCCGCCACTGGTACACACCTGCCGCAAATGTCCAGTTACAATCTCGGAGTGTCCCAGTCGTCCACTTTTAAGCACCCCTTCGCCATCGAGAACATTATCGCCAGAGAGTACAAGGTGCCGGGAAGCCTTGCGTTTTCCACCATGCAGTCGATGTCGGCCGGGTACCCTCTCCACAACCAGCTGACGAGCGCATGGCCCCACATGTACAACACCAGCGTCATCGATACGGTGGCGCCAATTTCCATGGCAGGCGGCGATTACAGCGCCTATGGCATGCCCATCAAGTCACTCTGCCATGGCGGACAGACCTTGCCAGCCATCCCCGTGCCAATAAAGCCCACCCCGACCTCCATGACGGGATTTTCCACGATGCCACCACACATTCCTGCGTTTCTATCAAACTCTCCGCAGTCTCTGAGCCCGACGTCCCCACAGACCGCCAC
>OOFG01037878.1:2340-13569 GCA_900323295.1 Molva molva
GAAGTCGGTGGTGTCACATTCCCTGTAATAGAAATGCGATATTAATTGCCGCAACGAATAAGTAGCGATAATAATGTGATAATAAGTGTATTCTATATAAATAGAAGTAGTAGTCACAAATATGAGTTAATGCAATGTTATAATTTGTTAACTTACCGTCTTGTCTCCAACTCCCAAGGTGTTTGGTGTTCACCGTATTTAAAGTCCTGGGAGGGAAATATTGGAAGTGGCAGGAGGGGTGAATGGAAATGAAGGGGTTTTGAATATTTTATTTTGTATTTAAAATAAATTTTCTTTGCCTTGTAAATTCTTTGGGTCGTTTATATAATTAGTAAAATTGTATATATGTATGTAGCATGCCAATGCTACATGCCATCTAGGTGGCTGCCACACTCCACCTAGGTGGCTTTTACTGGGCTCCTCCAGACAAGGAAGCAGGGTGGTGATGTTGGAAACCGGTTTATTGTAAGGCTTGAAAGACTGATGATAAATGATACATGGTCGATGGTGAGCCATGTTAGAGATATCCTTGAGTGTGTGTGGGGATGGCTGACCTGTGCTCATTGAATACTTAATGCACAAAAGGAGTGCAGCCTCACCCGGCCCCAGAGTCCAATCAGTCTGACCCAGGTGAGGCTGCTTAAACCAGCCATCATCCACACACCCTCCATGTAGAACCTAATTCTTATTATGAAAATGCATTTGTTTTGTTTAGTTGCATCACATGCCTAATGGTCAAATCCAGGTTAATTGGTTAATTCCTGTTTAAGCCTGTATCAGGCTGATCATTTTCCATTTTAGGTTCAGTAGGTTGATAGCAGGCTGTGGGTAACGTACTGTTGTCATTTATTGATTGACTTGCGAGTAAGTAATTATGCTGGATTCTTTCATTCAGTGAGACTGAGTGGGGAATTGTCCAGTGTTGCAGGGGGCTTATGATTAATTTCTTGTTTTTTGAGGTGTTTATGTGGAAAAAGTTATCGAGTCACTTAGTTGAAAAGCTAAAACGGTAAGCTGGGTGTCCGCTGCCTATACCGGCAGGCACCCTTGAGCAAGATGCCTCACCCCTACCTGATCCTTACTGACATGCATCGGCAAAAATCCCCAAGCTCTGGTTGAAACATCTGCAAGTAGAAAGTAAGGATACATCCCAACTCTGCTTTTGCTTGACGTCCCGGTGTGTCCATAGAAATGGTTGAACTGCGTGATGCCAGGGAACAAAAGGTTGAACTGGAGCCAGAAGCCAGAGACATCCAAGCTACAGTTTATACCCTGAGGTGCACACAAGAGCACACTACAAGACAGGGTAGGACAGCCCCAGTCCAGTCTGGATTCATCTAGGGCACAAGCCGTTCCTTGTATGTAACAGTATATTATACACCACTATCCCATTACAACCTCACCCCTTCTTGGAAATAGATAAATATACAAGACACAGGTGGCACATGAATAGTCCATTGCCACAGCAGCGAGTACATGACAGTTTAAACAAACTTAAACAATAAAACTTGTCCATATACACTGCCAACATGACACAAATACCATATTCATATCTGCTAACAGCCTTTATATGTATGGCTCTTCAGTCATTGATAGACACAAGCCCTAAGATACTGAATTGTTTTTATTATTTGAATGCCAAATGATCATATCAGGTTGTTGTTTTTTTATTTTCTTTGTTGTCACCCTTAACCAAAGAATGGTTTGGTTTGTGTATTAGATGTTGATTAGTAGTTGACTATCCTCTCCTCCCAGGTCCTATCTCTGCAGAGGGAGGTGGAGAGGCTGCAACTTGTTACCCAGAATCAGCAGCTGGAGGCTAACCGGCAGCTCATACCTCTACAGGTTAGGATATAAGATAAGATCACATACTTATAAGATAGTTTTAGGATAAGACACCACTTTATACATCCCTTAAGGCACCTTCTGGTGTTACAGTAGTAAAAAAAGACAAACATAATCAAACAAATGTAATGTAAATGTAATGTAAAAATAAGAATAGAAATACAAATGGTATACTACCTTCTAATATATACACATTTATACACACAATACGTCTAAAAAGTAATGGTGCCGATGTACAAGTCAAACTTACAACTAATGCTTTCAGCCATGGTCCATACATAACCATCTCCACCACGGTCCCTGTCCTGAGCATGGTTTTGCTTATATCAGCCTTAGATCCTTTAATGTTAACGCCTACGATGTGAAAGTTTCGCTATAAGAATCATGTACAACCACTGCCTCTCAAGGTACTTGATACATGCTATGTTATATATATATATTATTTTTGGAAGAAAACCCAATAATAATCAAGTCTATCCATCCTAACTGGTTTGGGAGCAGATCCATTTAGAACACGTGGGTCTGTATACAAACAGATTTCAGGTTGGAACCACATCTATGGTTTGCCTAATCACCGAGAATGGGTGGAGAGGTAGCGACTGCAGTGTGCTTTGTGTAATGTCACAAATAAAGTTGAATCAGCGGTGTCATTGTAAGACAAACACAGATGTATCTAATGGGTCTTCTTCTTTTGTGTACCAGGGCGGGGGTAGTAGACGTTTCGTCGTTAGTTTGAGCGCGATTGTGTTTGTCCTACGATGACACCGCTGTGACGCTGTTTTATTGCTTTATTTGTGACATTACACAAAGCACAGTCTGTGAAAAGGGTCTATTGCCAGGGCTAGGAATTGCAGAATTGTAAAAAGTGTTGGCACAGTTTGGCGAGGATTCAGATAAATAAAGATATGCTTTTGACGTATTAGCTGGTGACGTATTAGCTAAGCACGTGACAGCGAGAGGTTCTGTCTTGTGGAGAACCCATCACTAGTCATTCTAGATTTAATGTAGCGTGCACTACGTTCAGAGGTGGTTTTGACAAGGCTTGTCTACATCTTTCGTATGACAGTTACCGCCTGTTTGGACGGAGAAAATATCCCTCTTTGCATCACAACCTCACAAACGTTTTCAAATCATGGTTTGAAGTTTCATCATTTTGAGAAGCTATTTCGTAGCGCCACTGTGTATTTAATCATGACAGATTCAACTGCATTCGATTTTGCAATGACCTGTAGCCCCACTGAGGTCCAATGTGACTCAGTTGCTTATCCCCTTTGTGCCCTGTGCTTGCAGGGATTAGCACAACAGTTGCTGGGCAGTAAGAATGAGATTTGCGAGCTCCTCAGAAGCCTTGACAGAGAGAAGAGGTAATTATTGTATTGTTCTTTACATTACGTTTTATTGCATGTTTTTCTATGGAAGTTTTGTGACTTTTTATTATTTTACTGATCTCTTCAGCAAGTGCCATAAGTTACAACTAAAATATGAGGACAAACTGCATCGAGCACAACAGAAACTAGGTTTTGAAACCAAGTGGAGGAACGAGCGGATCGATTCACTTGAGAGAGGGCTTTCCCTGAGTAACTATTCGCTACCAAAGGTAAGCAGTCACTTCAAACCTCGCACAACTGTCGACACTAGTCCCTCTATGTGAAATCCGTCTACCCTCTCGTCCTGTTGACTCTCATTTGGATTTTCCAGAATAAAGACTTTACTGTGACCATAATGGCTGCGAATGAGAAGCTGATGTTTGAAAAGAGACAGTTGTTGGAGCAGCTCAACGTGGAAGAGCTGAAGAATGGCTGCATGTTCATATCTTCCTTGGCTGACCGCAGGTGCAGGCTGCTAACATTTTCCATCAATCAAATATATAACGGAGCACGGTGGTTAATTAGATACTAGAAGTATTGAGGGAACAGTTTGAAAGAAAACTGCATGTATAGCGTGACACTTTTTTTAAATACTTAAATATTCATTTTTATTTCTAGAGTGAATTTCCTTGAGCGGGAAAACTTTAAACTTGACCACATAACACTACAGATGTCTTATAAGGTGGCTCCTCTTCAACAAACCCTGAGAAACATGGCACACCTGAACTCCTGTGTAAGTAGGCGGCTCTTTGGCTGTCTTGCTGATGATGCTAACAGCATGGTTGTTTATTTCCATATTTGTATATTTACCATGCATGTTCATCCCATAAAAAGTTGTCGTTTCGCCAGGATATGCAGCAGTTGTCGAGTCTCTCTCAGTCCAGGTTTCTGTTTGTGGTTCGTCAGGAGAAAATATGCCAGCATAAGAATGAATATAAATATACATCTATGCCACTAGATACAAGGTAGGCATACATAACAATTAACTGTCTAACACTTATTTCACAAGTACAGACCACGCCTTCAACAGTATGTAGGGGGCTTATTTGATATAATATATATGTTTCATATCATTGCTAGTTTTGTAGCTACCATTTAGGAAAATGATCTTCCTTGCCAAACTCTGCTGACCAATCAATTGGACATTGATTGGTGGGAGGGGCTAAGGGCAGTGGGAAGTTTTGTTTTGCCTTCCATCTTTTCAAATTCTTGTTTGATCGAATTTCCTCTGAATCTTGCCTACTGCTCCTTTAAGTTTGTTTATTGATAAGGAGGATGTCCTAAGCAGGTAGTGGGGGATGGATAACTGTGAAGTTCAGCTTGGAGCTCTTGGTGGATACGGGTGGTTATTGTTAGGAAGGTGTAGTTATACAATCGCCAAATTAACTCAACCATGAGTTCCAACTTGGAGCGATACACACACACACAAATCGATAAGCATAAGTTAAGGGTTTTCACGTAAACCAGTTGTAACAACTCATCTACATGTTGACATTGTCTTATTCAAGTCACATTATTTATTGAATTAATATATTGTATTGACGTTATTAAATAGAAAATGTCAAACCCGTGGGCTGAAAAGTGTCTGTTTTTATTCCATGTGCTCTGTTCCAGATTTGGATTCATATACGGAAGCGTACACACACACACGCACGCACGCACACACGCACGCACGCACGCACGCACGCACGCACGCACGTATACTTCCTCCAGGGTTAAACAGGTGAGACACAGGCCATTTTTCCTCTAAACCCTTTTATTTTGTGTCTACTTCAACCTCAGGGCCATTGGTTGTATGTCAGTCTCTCTCTCTCTCTCTCTTTTCACATTTTCTGACCCCTGGGCGAGTTATGTGAAAAAAACAAAAATACTTTTGCTGAAATGTAGACATAGGATGTACTAGCATATCTGCGTGCAGCTACAGAGTGCATCATGCATGCAGACTTCGCTGTTGATTGGCTGCATGGCTCTTTTTGCAATTATTTGTTAAGAAAACATTTTCCCTTCATCCCTATAGGCACCTGTAGCGACCAGCAGTCTGGTTTGTTGAGTTTTGTTATCATCTCAGTAGCCCTACTTTGTCGTGAGTTGATGAATTTGTTAGCAACACTGCATGCATCTCTATCTGTGTCTGTATGTTACAAATATAAAAACTCTTTTGTTACCTTTTTTGCTCTCTTTGGCAAACTTTTGTCACTGTGTATCTGGGTTACAATACAAAATATATACGATTTTTTAAATTTTTAATCAAAAGACTCGGCAAACAAATGTTTTGAGCCCTGATTTAAAGGAATAACTAACTACTTTAAAGAAGTCAAGCCTACTGAAACTTAAACCATAGAGCAGTTTTTTGAGGTCTGGTTTGGACATGGAAAAACCCTTTAATTCTTGCTATGTTTTAAATGTGATAGTAGGCTGATTTTGTAATGGACTTTATGTGGCTATTAAAGTTTAGGTTTGCATCCATAACTACACCAAGATTTCGGACTTGGTATTTAATCTTCAATGATAGAGATTCAGTATAAGCGTTTACTTTAACCCTTTTGACTTTGGTACCAAAAATAATTATTTCAGTTTTCTTTCTTTTTTAGCTGGAGGAAATGATGGCACATCCATTCATTTGCTCAATGCATTGAGAAAAATAAATGTACATTTGAGTATCATCTGCATAGTTTGCAAATTTGGAAAAGTAGGAGCATATAAAGGTTGAACAGAAGCGGCCACAGTGGTTGACCCTGTACCTGTTGTTCTGTGTGGGCAGTAATAAATACATATATTTGCATAAATACCTGTCCTGGTCTTCTGTGTGGCGTAGGGTGCTGAGAGATCCTTCTACCTGTGTTGGGTGGAGTTAAAGGTCTCATCAGACACTTTTTTCTTACCCGAGATTGTTTGAACCTTTGTGGGTGACCTTGCATCAATAATACTAATAATAGTAGTAAATTTAGAGCTGAAACTATTCAAAAGATAATTTAACTAGGTCAAAGTGAGTGCAGGCAACCTAGAGAAGGCTTCTATAAATACAGTAGTGCTGTCCTCGCAGATAGACCATTTTGAGATAAAATCTGTCCGAATATGCATGACAGCAGTGATAGACCTATCACAGAAAACACAAAAGGGATCAGAAAGACCAATATCAGTTACCACAATCTTAGAAGTATTAAGATATATTAGAGATAGCGCCCTTCCTCTATTCCTCCGTTTCAAAGCAGTTATGTTAGTTTGCATTTGTATCACAACTGTAGCCACGATGTGTATTGTCAGTTAAATAGGCTCTCGCTTTAGACCGTGATAACCTCTTTTGGTTTTATCTTTTGCTCCCTTATATCACCCAAATAGTTTAGTCCATGAGAACCACATTTGGGATATTTTGTATCCGTCGACATGTTGGTGTAATTGTTTCTACATGCTGCAAAACAAATTGTCCCTTGGGGATACCAAAGACTCTACTGTGTTTTAAAACCTATGGTTATTATCAGATGTATCATGTAAATGTATTTTTCAATTTATTCATACTTGGACCCATATTATTTCACCTAAAGTACATTTAAGTTAGTTTCATGAAATTATGAAGACTTCCCAATCATTAGTTATATTATTGTCTCCATTTCAGGATGTTATGATTTGTCATCGATATTGTACAAGAGGCAGAGCATTAATGGCCTCTACCTCCGCCTTTAAAGCACACATGAGGGCAGAGCGAGCCGAGCTAAAGACTCGAGAGACAGCATTAAGCCGTTGTAGCGATGCACATGCTACACGCCACCTACGTGGCTGCCACACTCCACCTAGGTGGCTTTTCTGGGCTCCTCCATAACCAAGGACACAGGGTGGTGATGTTGAAAGTCAGCTTATTGTACAGTTTGCAGATAATGTTACATGACGATGGTGCTCCATGTTGCCATTCAGGAGATCTCTCCTTGAGTGTGTGCGGTGATGGCTGGTTTAACCTGTGCACTCTGATTTCTCAATGCACAACAGGTGTGCAGCCTCACCCAGCCCCAGAGTCCAATCAGTCTGACTCGGCCACACACACTCCCACATACCCCCAACACCAAATTGAGGCTGGGGGCAATACATAAACTGGACTCTAAAACAGGGTTACCATACCCAACAAAAACAATCTGACTCTTTCCAGGGTGCCATACCTAAAATAAAAACAACAACCCCCACCTGCCCAGTGTGACCCGCCAACCCACCCTCCCCCTCCATCCTGGAGACCGGAGGCCTGGGCTGCTACCTTGACTGGCGGAGGTGTCAGCGGACCTGGTGGTTGCAGGGCTATCTGGACGGGGCTGGTGGGGGCGTGACAGCTGGACTGCAGTGGTAGCTCCTCGGAGGGCCCGGAACAGCTCTAGGCAGGGCCACCCTCTTCCAGGGCAACAGGGCCTTTCCCCATCTCCCTCGTGGAGCATGGGGCCTTGGGCTGACGTGCTGGCTAGCAGAGGTTTGGCTTGGCCTGGGCTGCTGCGGGCTGACTCAATGGGGGGCTAGGCGCAGACAGTTGCCTGTGGCAGTTGCTGTGCTGCCAGTGCATCCATGGACAGCCCTTCTGGGTCCCCAGTGGTCTGGAGAAGCCCCACATTGGGCGCCAGTGTAGCAAACGTCCATGCTACACGCCACCTATGTGGCTGCAACACTCCACCTAGGTGACTTTTTTTGGGCTCCTCCAGACAAAGGACACAGGGTGGTGGTGTTAAAAATCTGGTTTATTGCAAAGGTTTGATAATGAACATGGCAAGGGTGCTCCGCTGCCATCCAGGAGATCTCCCGAGTGCGTGTGGAGATGGCTGGTTTAACCTGTGCACACTGATCACTCAATGTGCAACAGGTGTGCAGCCTCACCCAGCCCCAGAGTCCAATCAGACTCAGCCAGGTGAGGCTGCTTAAACCAGCCATCATTGACACACACTCCCACAGACACATACATCACTGGCTTCATAATCAGCGCAAATTCTATTGCATTTTATTGATGCCATCCCTACATTTATTGCACTTTCGCTTCTACGGCAAATCGTCAATGGGCTTCATTTAGACATTTGGGCGCAGTTCCTTGTATTTCTTTGGCGCCCAGAGTAGCCTGGTGACATGTATGTCATTCTGCTGGCCAATGAGCGGGTCCCAGCAGTACTCTGGGGAGAGCACCTTGCTGGGTCTGTGGAGCCAAAAGTATTTGTTGAGATGGCTCTCGTCCTGCCATAGTGCCTCCACGCCGTTCTCCATGTCCCGCAGGATACCCTGATAGCAGGCCTCGGTCATGGCCTTCACGCTTGCGCAGGAGCCTCCGAACACGGCCGCGTGGTAGTAGAAGTCCCCCATCACCATGAAGGCTCTGGACTCTGGGTTGCGGTCGTACGTGTACATTAACTTTGGGAGGCGGTAGTACCAGGCGTGGAGCAAGGCCACCAAGTCGCCCAGAGCCTCCGATCCGAACCTTCCCGTGAACACCTGGTCAACGTCCATGCAGAAGATGTGGGTGCTGCCGTGACGGATGACCGACTCGATGGTGTCCGCGATGGTCTTCATGCGTGTCATGGAGATGTCTTGCCACCTGGAGTGCCCCTCGACTCTGATGATCTCCAGGCTTCGCTGAGGGCCCAGCTGGACGTCGGGCACCATCTCGGGCAGGTCTGTGAATATGTAGTACCTCACGGGTAAACCCACCATGAAATGAAGCTCGGAAGAGTTGAGGAAAGCCCCAAGGTAGGCATCCAGGTACCTTGGAGGGGGAAACAAGGTTTTCATCTGATAATAATAAACCAACCATAATAGTTTGTATAATTATGAATACTAATAGCAACAGATAGTGTTCATAATTATTTGATAATAATAATGATAATGATAATAATGATAATAATATGATTATTATTATATTTTTGGTAGTAGTTGTAGTAGTTATAGAAGTTGTAGTATTATCATTAAATAAGTAGTAATGATATCATTAATGTTGCTGTAGGAAAGATTTGAGAGAGAGAGCAGACAAACAGACAAGGGAGCAAGATTTTGAAACTAAACAACCAAATAAACGTCTCTCTGCTCCTTAACTTGATACGTCTCTCCACCATTGTGATTAACAAACAAGATGGATTCCCCAAACCAATTAGGTCAGATGCCGGGAGCTAAAAATAGAAATTGGCTCATACAGAGGCAGGGGCAGTCAATTCTCAGAACGCATGTCCATCACTAATAGATGACGGATGGCTGCTTATTACACTCAAATAATAGCTCTTAAATGACCTACAGCACCTTTAAATGGATGTGACAGGTCATGTGCACCATGACTCAAAGCTAGTCTCAGGAAACCAACCAACCTGCCCACGGCGAACACAGTGAGCGCCACAGATGATCTTTTTCTCTTGTGCTCCTTGTCGTACAGCTCAGCCTGGAATATGCCATCCCACATGATGGGAGCTCCCCAGCTTGTGTGTGTTTGAACGTCCGGTCTGAACCTGAAAACAGCAGGGGGGCGGGGGTATGAGTGCTGTGACCTAATGACAAAAGCATGTGTAATAATAAGCAGTGGTGATATATGATTATATGATGTGGTGATTTTTATTATCTATCATTATTACAAGGCCTTGATGTATACTCGATTCTGATTGGTCAATCACAGCATTCAGCGGTCTTTTTGCTTAGGACGTTATTTCCAGCCGTTGAAACAGACTATTCATTTGTGGAGGTGATAAAATCATTTTAAATCAATACAATCATTTAGTTTTTTATATTTTGTGTCAAATGATTGATTTCTTTAGTAAGTAATGGAATGAACAGCTCGTCGGCTTGCTGTCCACTATCCCATACATAATAAAACACAAAGCACTTACCAAAGGTCTAAGTTGATGCCTGCACTGCTATCAAAGAGGTTACTCCTTTCAGTATGTGTATCCATAGGGATCTGCCTTATCAAAAAACTGATCAAACCAACACACCAGCAAACACATGATTATAGACGTATGAAAAAAACATTATATTTTGCTCATGCTGCTCTTATACGCATGTCGTACAAATCTCTGGTTGTGTGCGATCTACAATAGACAAGATGATGGATTCACCTGATAGTGGAAGGAGTGTAGTAAGCAATGAAGAGTAGCATTAGGATACAGAGGACACATATCATAACATATTTGTTCCTTTCAAAGGGTCTTCTTGAAGAAAGGTGAAACATGAAACAAAAGGGAAACATTTATTTTAGATAGATTTTCATTCAGTTTTACAATTTTAATTTGAAATTGGTAACATTTGGTATCATCTGATTTAAAACATTTGTTTAACTCTGCTGTCTATCAGTTACTAGGGTTATCCTGAAATAAAAAAAAATACTTGTACTTTGTACTTTTATTTCGATAGATTGAATTTATCATTTCATTTTGATCATTTCATTTCAACAATAAGGGGTAGATAATCATGTTGATAATTGTACAAAATGCAACGTAGTTGTTTACACCATCCATTCCAATATTATACAAGGTTGTGTTTATTAAAATACAGTAAAAGGTATAGGTATAAAGTGCAGCAGAATAAAAAGGGATAGTACCTCATTGTGGCCTCTGAAACCTGTCACTCTGAACCTTTCAGCGAAGTCAATGTCATTCCAGGTCACAGGTCGAATGTACCTTCAGATGGAGAGAATGATACAGAAAACACATCGGGAAGGGATCGGGAAGATGGCAGTTACTCTCAGAGAAATTGAAGAATTTCAAATCGCTGAGGGGGCACACCTGCGAAAACTACGCCCAAGAAGGAGCAGCCACTCCGTGGCTCTCCACTGCAGTACCGCCAGTGAGAGGTGAAGCCAATGAGGTGAAGCCAATGAGGTGAAGCCAATGAGGTGAAGCCAGTGAGGTGAAGCCAGTGAGAGGTGAAGCCAGTGAGAGGTGAAGCCAATGAGGTGAAGCCAGTGAGAGGTGAAGCCAGTGAGAGGTGAAGCCAGTGAGAGGTGAAGCCAGTGAGAGGTGAAGCCAATGAGGTGAAGCCAGTGAGAGGTGAAGCCAATGCGTTCATCTCCTGTGGCTGACGG
>OOFG01037931.1:14066-31044 GCA_900323295.1 Molva molva
CCAGCTGATGCCATAACCAAACTAATTGAGAATTCCTTCCTCTGGGAAACCGGAGGACTGACGGTGCGCTCTTCTTCTTTGCAGCATTCATGACCATGGCCATCATCCTTCTCCACATGTTCTGGGGAGTGGTGTTCTTCGACGCCTGTGAAAAGAAGCGCTGGTGGTGCCTGGTCGTCGTGGTTGCCAGCCACCTCCTTGTTTCATGTCTGGTAGGTAGGGTTTGGGAATTGTGCGCAGCGTTACCACAAGCCCGGTCAACTATGTCGGTGTTCCCTGCAAATGCCATTGTCGCTGTCGCGCTCTATGCAACCCTCTTTTCACACCTGGCATTAACATGCGTCTTGGGGGATACGATTGCAATTGGGCAGCTCTAAGTACGTCAGTTCACACCTGGCATCTCCACGTGCATCTCGAGGGACCACTTGTGATCGGATCTCACTTTCTCGCTCTATATGCAAATAAACACGTACATCATTTCTGTTTGTAAATTAATTAAAATGCATTTTCCACCAGCGGGAGGCAGCAATGCAATTTTACATGCCTAGAGTGCTCAACATTTAAAAAAAAGAATAATAATCAAAACAATACAGACTGAGTCTATTCCTTGGCAAACTAAATCACCCAAGGTGTTTGACGCACTCTTAATATATCTCTACGGGCTTTTAAATAAAAATGTCTTTGACAAAGCCTGCTTACGCGATTTGATTATATATAAAATCTATAATTTGAATAGGATGCCATTGGCACGTCGAATGTGCACTTTGGCTTATGTTATGGCTCATGTGAGACCACCTCAGAATATGGTCTGAGTGATTGGATCCCAATGTCTTTGGTGCATTCACACCTGCACTTAGACCTGTCCACTCTTGATGGGATAACCCAAGAACACACATGTTAATGCCAGGTGTGAACAGGGCTTTGGTTGAACAACTCAATGTTGATCATACGGTAATGGGTTCCAGTGTGTGTGTATGGAATATCCCTATGGTCTATTTGAATCGTTGGCTCAAAGATTAAGCTGTGTAATATGCAGAAAAATGGATTAGCTGAAACACTGTCTTAAAACCTTCAGCATGTGATCAAGCTACGAACCATTTCTCTCCTTTGTCATTCTGGTTCTTAATGCAAATGGGGTCAGCCCAGATCACAAGCTCGAATCACGGTTGCTTGCGTGCTATGACTGTACCTGCTTGCCTTTTCTTGTGTTGTGCTTATTTACATAAACACCATTGACGTGATGTTTATTTATTTTTCTATTGTTGATTGGCTCTTTCCCATCTCCTGTCAGACCTTCCAGAACCCCTATTATGTGGGCAGCCTGGTGCCCACCTACATCATCATGTTTCTGATGGGTGTGTGGGCCTTCTGCTGCGCGGGGGGCTCCCTGCGCAACCTCAAGCTCTGCCTAACCTGCAAAGACAAGGACTTCCTACTGGCCAATCACAGGCCAAGATAACACAGTACACCAGAAGCGAAAAATCTGGGGGACTGTATCCAAAGATCACGGCAAATCCTTTCCTGGTGGTCTCTGGGGTGAGACGGACGAGGTTGTGATCCCTCCTCAATGTAAAAAAATCTATCCCTAAACAAAAAAAAACACCGTATGAAACCACCGTTTTTGGTTTTGTTTTAATTTCTGTATTGGATTCTTATGTCAATGTGTAACAAATTTCCTCCTTTTCCATCACTGTTTATAAACAAACACATAAGTCAAGTATACCAACGTTGGTATACTATTATGTGTTTATTATTTCTGCTCTTTCGTTCACCATATGGGCATTCTATTTATTCATTAAACAATTCTGGCATGTGGCATATTGTGGATACTATGGCTGTGATGCTAATGCAGGGATGCTTCCTATAACCTCGATACCTACTTAGAAAGCTTCCTTGTTAGGTACCTACTTTGGGGAAGTGTTTAAACTAGTAGGACAGCCTAACCAGGTAGCATCACGTGACTGCAAATAAGTCACGTCTGTCAATTAACTATTGGGGGCTAGCTGGTGGTCGTTTTGTCTTTCTTCAAAACGATTAAATAAAATGACTAAGTGAAAGAAACATGAAAGCGGTCCAAATGTTGTTACATTGACAAATTCATGTAATTATGCACATGTGTTTATCTAAAACATGATGTGAACAACTTCTCGATGGTTCTTGTGCCGCACAGCATATGGGATATTCGTGTAGAGTATCCAAGGAACCATCCGATGCCTCCTTGAAATTTTGCCAACTCTAGGTACCTAATAAGGAGGTTTTCTATGCTTCCTTCTGAATAAGGACAGTACTACACGTCCATATCCCCATATTTGCCACCTACTTAGGAAGCATCCTTGCAATTGAGACACAGAATCGAGAAAGAAATAATTGCCTCAAATGTATTCAGAGCCATCTAAACAAATTTAGTACAGAACTGAAGATTGAACCCTGATGTATTTACTTTTAAACAGAGAGCAAACAAAAGATCACTACAATGTCAACGTAAAGTGTGCTTACCACACATATACCCATCACAAACCTGTCTCTTGCTGACCTTGCTACCTTGTTTCACACCTGTACTGGTCTGTGAATGGCAGCACACCCTTTTTTCCTTCCTGTTGCATCACTCAGTGCATAGTAGCGATCACACCACTACTTCTCTTTCTGTTGTAGCTGCAAAACGGCTGCATACTCAGTACGACACCGTAGTCTGCTGTTGTACGTGCATTACAATTTAGTCATGTTGCCCTTTTCTCTTTTTTCCTTCTTAACAATAGAAGAAGATAATGGACATTGCTCTTGTTACAATAATTGTTGATTCAATTAAATAAGTAAAATGGAATGCAGTTTAACCACACAATCTGCAGAAATAATGTTTTTTTTGTGTTGTACATACTTCATAATTTAGGATTGTATTATGATCATTGATAATGCTTAAAGATTGGATTATAAACAATGTTTCCACTGGCTGATTGAAGCAAACAAGCAGTTATTAATAATTGAACATGTTTTATTTGTATTTCTTGATATAAACGATACACGTGTGGAATACCGTGTATGCCTACAGCCTATGTGAACTTTTGCTCTGCGTAGAAGTTAATATAAACCATTTGATGAATTTGTAGATAATTGATTGATTGGACAATATTGGAAGCAATACCATTTTTGTATGCTATATAGGCCTACATTGTAATACATCCTCAACTCAATTCATTATTGCATTTGCTACAGCTTCTTTTTCAGTTAAACACAAAAGGCTTGGACTATTTCAGAGAATTTCGTGACAATGCTGGTGCTTAATTAAAAACAATTGAATCAAGTTTAGAGCACATTTAAAAAAACAACTGTAGTTGATGAAATCACTGTACAGTGCAAAGATGTTGCATAGTGGGACACAGTGAAAGAAACAAAACAGATACAGATACAAAGGATCAGAGTGGATAGAAGTCTAAACAGGGCAACAACACATTTATACACACACACAGACACACCTCTTCCCATAAAGCAGTCAGGAGGATTAACAAAAAACGCGTAGAAAGGAGTAGAAATTACTTTTTAACTTTGATTTAAAAGTGTTGATGGAAGGGGCGGTGTGACGGAGTAGGGAAGGTTGTTCCATAATCTAGGAGATGCCACTGCAAAGGAACGATCCCCCTTGAGTTTCAATCTAGGCCGCGTAGCGACCAGGTCAGCTGACCTGGTCTTGGTCAGATCAACTGAGGACCCAGGGGGCTGCAGGGGTGCAGATGAGCTGGGGCCAATAGGCAGGTGCTAATCCAAGCAAGGCTTTATAAACAAACCACAATTACAATGGAAATATGTATAATTGATTCTAAGAGTATAGGGAGCCAGTGAAGAAAGGCCTTCACAGGGGTGTTGTGGTCCCTCTTCCTGGAGCCAATCAGAAGCCTGGCAGCAAGATCTATTGTAAGAGTGACATGGAAGACTGACCTATACCAAAGTGTACGGTGTAACAGAAATTCAGTCGAGACAAAATCATGGATGACTTTTCAAGATCATGAAATGAGACAAAATGTTTGATTTTGGAGATGTTTCTTAGTCGGCAAACGATGGCTTTCACTACTGATTTAAGCTTGGCGTGATTATTTTTTATCACGCCAAGACTTTTGGCAGACAGTTTAACCTGGCCCAGGTTTTCAGTAATAATGTTTGAGGAATCGGGAGAGCCAAATACAACTATTTCAGATTTGTTTTTATTTAATTTTAGAACGTTTTGGGCCATCTAGCGGGTTATGTCCTCAAGGCATTTTGGAGATTCAAGGCCGTGTATCATCTGGAATGGAATTCAATATAATCTTTTTGAATTATTTGACCCAGCGGGAGCATGTAAATGGAGAAAATAATTAAACCTAGAGTTTAACTTTGAGGGACGCCACATGTATCATTTGCTAAGGATTAAGAGAAAGTGCTTATATTGACAGGCGTTTTTGTTATTCACGTATGAGGTGAGCCAGCTTAAAAGCTCTTCCACCAATAGCGAATCCATTCTTGGGTCAATTAGTATCGCATGATAAACAGTGTCAAAACAGTAGTGAGGTCTAATAGAAGTAGAAGTGCACAATCTCTAGAATCTGTAGCGAGGAGCAACTCATTAGAATTTTCGAGCAGGGCTGATACTGTACTGTGGACGGAGGGCCCCAAAACCAGATTGAAATTTTCAAGGATGTTATTGGGATTCAGACATGACATAAGCTGTGTCCGAACAACCTTTGCATTATAAAAAATAAATAAAAAATGGTAAGTTTGATATGGGTTTGAAATTGTGGAGAATGGAGGGATCTTTTGTGTTTTTAAGAAGGTGCTGGACAACTGCGTGTTAAAAACATGATGGCTACCGCTGGCATGAGATCTATTAATAATGGAGAGGATGCGAGGGCTGACTTCGTCCAAGACTCCTTAAGCCCAGGAGATTTGTTATAGAGATGGAAGGTATATCATAGAAAATTTGAAGTGTATTTGTTTTCCACCTTCAATGTTTTCCTGTTCTCACCAAGAGCAGGTGACTTTACCGTTATGTCACAGAGAGCTGGTGACCGGAGATAGATACGATCGTTTGTTTAGTGTGTGAGAAGAGGACAGTGCAAAAAAGTTAAGTCGAGTTGTATATAGACTTCTTATCCAACCCTCCCTTCCTTTGCCTCGGCTTACCCCCTGACGGCCATGTACTTTACCCCGATTCCCCGTCCTCTCCCCCTGCACTCCCTTCCAACTCTGTTCAGGTGCAGTTTCCATTTATGACACCGGACACCTGGTGCAGAGCAGAACAAAGCGGAGCGGGACGTGGGAGCACCCCTGTTGGTCTCCTCGGGGGATTCGCTCAAAGCCCTTTATTCCCCCCCTCTCTGAGAATAAAGTAGACACAGGAGCACTCCCCACACTGAAACGCCATCTATCGCTATATTTATGATTCAAAAGTGATGTTGAAATGCTACATTTGACATGACATTTGATTATCATTGTAACATTGTAAGGTTAATTTATTAATATATCATAAAAAATGTTTTTGTGAGCCTACTAAACCGTTGACGTAGACCTGGGGCTAATACAATTAAAACAGCGATGGCATCAGACATTTTATGTTGATGAAATTATAAATTGCATCTTAAATCATGTGATGGATGAGACGTGGTAGATAGGCCTACACATAGGCCTACCCAGCAGACGATGGAACTTAATTGTCCATTGATTTCCTGGTTTCAAAGAGGGAGAGTGACTGGAAGTGACAGAATTTGTCTTCACTTACAAATACAGTCCGTGCGTTCATATATAGCCTCACGAATCCATTTAGAGTTGGCCGAATAAAATGGATAGAATTTGATATTAATAGATGGATGTAAAGTATCAAAGAAGATGTAGTTCGTGAGTGACACATTACGAGTCTGTTTCTTCGTCATTCGCGCTCTTCATCTGTGAGTGGGTGATGCGCGGACAATATGCAAATCTGCAGGTGCGGTCCGTTCTTATAGGCTGGAGCGCGGAGGTTAGCGGATTATCCGAATGGCGCATGAGACGCAGAAACAGCAGGTCTCCAAACGACGCATATTAGCGTGATGGTATCTGAAACAATGTGTCGATGGTCCAGCTGAACTTTAATTTATCTGGCAGGAGAGTTAGCGATACCACTGACTGTGGATCGCATGAATCACGGATGGATCCTATTCTAAGTTATAGCTGGAAAAGGATATTGCGGTTATTATCAATTTACTTCATCCTAATTTATCAGGGTAAGTCTCCGATAATCAAAGTTATTAGGATGTATCGACTCATTAATATTTGTAGTCTGTAAACTTCCTTAAATGTGCAGCATCCATGAAGGGTAGGCCTATTAATATTAAAAATAGATTGAGTTTCTGTCAAAAGCCGAAAAATAATGCATTGCCAACAAGCGGTCATTGTTTTAGGCCTACATGGCCCTTTAAAAAAATTAGATAAAAAAAACTTGCTAATTTAAAAAAATTAGCAAGTTATAGGCTTGTCCTTAAGTGAAAATATTTAAGACGTTAGTTAACATTTGCTGTAGTTAGTAGAAATATCAGTTATTTTCAGAAACGATTCTGGGTATTTTCGCTTTTATTTAAATGGCCCTAATTTGAGTGATTTTCTGTTTGGTTTTAGCGCAAATATCCTGGGGTATTGATAGTGTGAATATCACTGACTGGCATGTTTTGAACAAGTAAGTAGATTATGATTATTATTAGGTGTCATGCACCGAAGATGCATAACACATAATTGTGTTATAATTATTATTAGGCTATGGCCTAATTATTTGTATAATTATAATAATAATAATTATAATCATAATAATACTGAGGATGTGTGATATGTCTACCATGTATGCAAACCTTATTTTATACAACATATGTGTAAATCCATAAAAAAAAACTATAATTGAATTGTATTAATTATCTGCTGCTCGCTTACCTTTAATTAATTATGCTGCTATTTATTTAGATAGCCTATTAGCCAATGTCTGTGTCAGGGAACGACTCGGTGTTTGTTCATGCCATTTTTCTCCAACCACCGCAAGTGCTGATTACCTGCGAGGAACAAACCTCTCCTTGTTCTCTTTCTTCCAGCAGCGAAAGCAGCAGGATAATGCTGCCGAAATGGGATACCGCTTCCCAAAGAGAACAGGTAGGCGAGCAGAGCCGCTGTTTTGAAACGTAGCATTGATGGACCACGTAAATACTCTAGGCTCACAGACACAGACAGACAGCATTAAGTGATTCAAAGACTTTTATTCAAGCAAAGGATTCGTGCCAGAAACTTTTTGCCTTACGATTTAAAAACAGCTACTGTATTATAGCCATTCGAGGTAGTACGTTATTGCACAATATTCAAAATAATTAAATAACCAAATATGCCCAAGTTTATTATAAAAAGGCCTCACAAGTAACTTGTTTGTTATATATATTTATATAATTTAATATAACCTCATTCTATCTGTATTTGACTAAATTACTTAGAAACCTACATCAATTAGGCCTACATATGAGATTACATACATTTCACATAATTAAAAAAAAACACCATCAATAGTGGACACTCACCTTGTGGTCCATCCACTATGTTCATGTTGTACTGACAGCAGAATTAACATTTTCATTCTACACATGAGATTTGCTGAGGTTTTCTGTTCTTTTATCTGATGTCTGATATCAATTCTCCTCACCTGACGTTCAATACCTGCAACATGACACGTGAAAAACAAAGTACTGTCAAATAACTGAGGGCAACAATGTCCTATTTTGTATATGCATGTTCACACTCACAGTCACAATTGTACCGATACCAATCAATGCTTAATAATTAATCAAGATACATTCTCCCTTGGCTTTATTCCTGCCTTTTGAGATGAAAGCCGAGGTTTGAGTTCTCGGGTTTCTATGCAGTCTGAGTTGGATTATAATACCTATGTTGTATTACCAGGTGGAGTAATATGCACGGCACCTGTTTTGATGTAGAATTCAAAGTGTAGATACAGGTAGCCTATCCACTTCTTTTGCCATCCGTCACAGATAGCCTAAGCTCAACCAAAGGTATTCTCAAAAGGAAAAAACGGACAACAGTAGAGGTTTCTTCTGGATGGGAAAGTGTTAGTGTTGAAATTCACAGTGGAGTCGTTAATGAAGGCGGGCTGACAGCCCTTTTCTCTCTAGCGCTCCCTTTTCCCAGAGCATTCCCCACCTCCATCCTGAGCAGACCCCTCGCCATTTTCATTTGGCTCTGATCAGTATAATTCTCAGAGGGATTTTGACCAAATGAAAATAAAACTTCTTCCGCATCCTACATTTTAATGAAGTCTTTATTCTTCTGTCACGTGAGACTCGATCCTTTTATACTACACAAGACAAGAAACTTGACTCGAAATCTAAAAGATTCTGATAAAATTGCAAGGAGTTTTTGGTTAGGTGTAACGACATTGCCTTTGGCAATCACCATTAAGTCTGGAAACCTGTATAGAATTGTTTTTAATATATTTGATGGTAAAAAGCTTAGATTCTTGAAAGTATGAAGTTATTACACACCAAGTTACTCTTGATTTTTTTCCCCTTACAACTCAGGGAGCAGCTACTGAGTTACCATCCAACTCAACTTCCTCCAACACAATGACCCACAAGTCAGATGGCCAGAACTCAATTTCCTTAGACAAGACGTCAGCTCAACAACAACCCATTGCAGAAAACCTCAACATATCCAGCATATCATCAGAGAAAACAGTTTCTAACTTGCCAATCGCACCCACAACAACATCCAACCAATCACAGATCACTTCACTACCATCTAACCAATCACATTCCACCTCACACAGCCAATCACTACCCAGCTCAATATTATCTAACCAAACAACGGCAATCGGAGGACAATCAAAACAATCACAAATTAGAGAGACACCGACAAATGTGATAACCACATCATCAGATAAGGCCCCAACTCCGGCACATTCTCATGTGGAATCGCCCAGCCAGATTTCATCTGGCAATTCACCACAATCAAGCCATCTCTTGTCAGACTCTGTGCCATCCAATGGAACACTAATTGGTTCAAAAGCAACAAACAAAGCAGTCACTACCTCAAAAGAATTACCATCAACAATCCCAATGGCTCCGACCACCTTGATGCAGATTAAGATGACAACACCCAGCTCAACATTGTCCAACAAATCACCAATCATTTCCACAGACACAGAGGAGGCATCACCCAATGTGCTGCCATCTGATCATTCACCAACCATCTCATCAAAATGGACTCCGGCATCTCCCAGCACCATACCATCAAATAAAAAACCAACCTTATCAACAGAATTGAAGCAGAAATCGCCAAGCTCAACACCAACCAACAAATCACCAAGCAGCTCAACAGAATTGAAGCATACATCACCCAGTCCTACACCATTAAATGAATTGCTAATTTCCTTGACAAAATTGTCATCTAACTCAACACCATCCAGCCAACCATTGGTCAGAACAGCAAATCAATCATCATCAATCTCAACAGACTTTAACATTTCAACAACCTCATCCACGGCCATGGTCCATTCTTGGGACACATCATCCAGTTTGCCACTGGATGACCCTCAATCAGGATTTCCAGCTACAGTTAATACTTCCTCACTCTACAGAAATTCCAAGGAAAGAATGAAGACATCATTCCGCAGAGCCTCAGGTACAGAATGGTTACTACTAATAACAGCAGTGTTTGTTTTCATCCACCTGTTGATATGTTAATGTTAAAGTTGAAGTTCAGCTGCATATTTTAGTCATTTAGAAAGACACTTTAATCCAACTTGTCTGGCAGTGAATATGTTATTAAGGACCCGGTTATGGGGGGTTAATCAACTTAATGATACCTACAAGTAGACTTTGGACATTGGGCAAATTAAATCTGAAACATTTTGTTGGAATCCCCCGCCACCATACCATCCCACCCACCTACGATCCTATCCTAAGATCCTACGTATCGGCTGTTTTACATTAGAAACGTCACTTCCTGGCCTTGGACCTCAGTATTAACAACGAAACAACAACACTATTGCCACTCATTTACAAAGATATGCAAAGACTTACACAAAGGCTTAAACAACGACTTATACAAAGTCTTACACAACTCCGGTTATCATATAGAAAGTGTTCTTTTCAGAGCCACCAATCTGCCACTTACATAACTCTTCTGTCAACTGTGACCCTATAGGACATGCCTGAGTGGGCATGCAGTGGCTAGCTGCCACTAGGCTTTAAGCCCACCATTCACCTGTCCCACCTGACCATTACACAGATGCTGTTAAGGCAAGATAAGGAGCCGTCATTAGATTAACCTGTGCAGTCACCAGAACAGCTCGGTGGGGGCCCGGCCCCTGCACTTAGAGAAGGCCCCTGCACTCCTGTCCTCCTCCCCAAGAGGGAGGAGGACAGGAGATTTATGGTTCTTACACATATATACTTGTAATCAATTAATTTGGCCTATAAAAGTATTAATTTATTTGAATGTAATATTTATGATAAATTAAAAGTGTCGTTTCTGATTGACTCTAATTGATGCCAAGAGGGTAACATACAGTAAATTAAATATAAACAGTAGGGCTATATAAGCTGACAGTATGCATCTTATTTGATCCAACCTTAATTCACCCAGTATAGGGTCACTGGGCAATTCATTTTAGTTGGGTTGTCACCTTGTTGGAACCCAGAACTTTCTTGTCGTCCACTCAGCCATTTGAGCCTTGACCACCATTAAATTGAGCCAATCCAATAGAGAAATTATAAAACATGATTTTAACACCTATGCTATGGTTAAAGTATATTGCTGAATTCAGTGTGTTGTTCTTTATGCAGAGCCCTGTTGGTTTCCTTGTCTGAATGGAGGCCAATGTGTGCAGCCGGAGTCATGTGACTGCAGTTTATATCAAGCCACTGGTGCCAGATGTCAAACAGGTATGCCAGTTGGTCCTAACTCTTGACAAGGTATATGTGTGTGTGTGTGTGTGTGTGTGTGTGTGTGTGTGTGTGTGTGTGTGCATGCTTTCCTCTGTTAACATTGATGGGGATACATATTTGTCATTTCTATCTATCCATCAAGGCCTTCTGCCAATCTGTGATTTTATCTTCCCAGTTCCAAACTCTGGCTTTGAGAGAGAAATGACATGCCGTTCGTGGGGCCAGTATAACTTTGAGACGTTTGATGGACTCTACTACTACTTCCCTGGGAGATGCACCTACACGTTGCTAAGGGATTGCGAGGACACCACATCCTCCAGTATCATTGTCCAGGTATAGTACAAAAAGCCTATATGCTTGACAAGAGCCTAATGCACTAGGCATCCACCTAAAATGTATTAATAATTTCAGCTACTTTCACCGCTACTTCCCCATGCTTGGCATACTGCATTTAAACTAGAATGTGTCCCATTCCAAAATGCTTTCCACTTACTAAGTCCAGTCTTTGCCTCAGGAAAAGCTTTGCTCTGAAGATTAGTGAAAGCTATCCAATTATTAGGGTCAATTACCATTAAATACTGCAATTATCTATCAGGCTATCTGCAACAGAGCTTGACTTTGTCTCCCCAGGAAGTTAGGAGGTTACTGTCCCTGGGAAAACCAAAGTGTTGCTGACATTGTCAACACTTAAAAATATGTTAGATTTTCTTCATTTTATTTTTCTTTATTAAAAAAAAAGGAAAAATATATATTATATCTTTCCTTTTAACTTTTAAATGATATGTTTCTAAAGGTAACCAGGTCTCCCCTCATTAGGGTCAGTACATCAGGTTAGTAATAGAGCTCTGAGATCTAATCTGAATCAAAAGCATGCATGCGTCTAATGACCAATTACCCAGTGGAGAGAGCTCTGCACCAGTTGGAATAATGCCAAGGCTTGTCAACTGAGAAGTTAAGTGACTTGCGACTTTTGCAGGTCAATATGTTTCTTCTGAAAAGTATTTATCTCTAACTTTTTATTTTGTATTTTATTTTAAGAATATTGAAAGTTAGTTTGTACTGTTTCATGTATGAAGCTATTTTACCCTGCAGGTCCATAACGACCCTGGTCGCCAAGCCTCCACGTATAACTGCACACGCTCTATCAGTCTCTTCGGTCCTTGGGAAGGGGAGGTCAGGCTTCACAGCAACACTGTCACCTTCAATGGCCAACGGTAAAAGACTAAGATACATAAAACAGAAATACCGATTAGACTTTTATAGACTTTTCAGCTGTGTGCACCGTAAACTACCAACATGATGTAAATCTGAAACCTTCAAGAACATCAACAGCTGATCCGCCGCCTTCACAAGAGTATAAGTCTTAATGTAGGTCTTGTTGTATCTAGTCTTGAACTGCCTCACCACATCCATGACCTGGAGCTGGAGCAGATCGCCCACTATGTTCTGGTGACCCAGCAGCAAGGCTTCACTCTGGCCTGGGATGGACACAGTGGTTCTGTCTACATCAAACTCAGCCCAGAATTTGTGGGGAGAACCTGTGGTTTGTGTGGCAACTTTAACGCTGATGTCCAAGATGACCTCAAAACCAGCTACGGTATGGCTGACCATTCCCTCAGGTCATATCTCCACATTGTCATAATTTGTTCTGTGCTGCGGTACAAAATAACAAGCCATGTTTAACAAGCAGGTTTTAGGAATAAACCTTAATCATGCAACATTTGTAAATAATAACAATAATACCATATATATTGTTTTAAAACAATTTCCATGAAGTGAAATAATGACTTTTGGTTTTGAGAACAATTGTGACATGCTTGCAATGTATGGCTATTCACTCTACTTATGTTATTCTAACAAAGCTGAATCAAGAAGAAGTTAAGAAGTTCATTGAAACCTAAGTGAAAGGACTGTCATCTCTATCTCCAGGAGTGGTGACCGCAGACATAGACATGTTTGGAAACAGCTGGATGGAGGCGGAGCCACACGAAGCAAGATGTCTCATGGTACCCTCTGGCTTCCCCTCACCCTGTGCTGGGCTGGATGATCATGTCTTGTTGGTAAGGTCCATTTCATCTTTGCATTGGATTCAGAGGAATATGCTGTTTGCTGTGGCCACTCTTCTTTATCCTGTATTTATGTCCCTAAAATGTCTTTCTTATATGGAGCATGCCATCTTTCATACAATCCACCTGTTTCTGTTGTTCATTACTTGAAGAGAAAAGGCCACCTTTACTAGCACATACCTGATTTTGATATCTCTTTGTGTTGCACGGGGACAGGAAGTGGAAGAGGCCTGCGCTATGCTGCTGGAGGAGCCTTTTCTGAGCTGCCATGCGTTTGTCAGCCCTCTGCCCTACATGGCCAGCTGCTCCAACGACCTCTGTCTGTAAGACCTCCCACACTAAATGTCACTGTAACAGGAAACTAGATTAAAATCTTACTCATTTATTCCCACTAACACGGAATGGAGGTGTAGTTTAGAGGAAAATTATTACACAACAGATGGATGTGTGATGAAAATGAAATATCATGAAAGGAATAGCATATGTTCGACATCAACTTCTTCTACTTGTGAGCACTGTTTGTTAGTGCTGATTTCTGGTGCGAATCCAGCTAGATCTACATTTATGAAATGTTTATCAAGTGCTACAAATAAGTAGCGTGACATTGCAAGACCAATTCACAAATGCGTATGAGTCTGGAACCTCTCGGTTCATTTTTGATTTCCAAGGGGCTTTATCAACGGGCGCCGACCAAAATGCCTCTAGACCCATTTTTCATAGACCAAACAACCAATCAGCGCAATAAAACGTGTGACACATCAGCGGCAGCCATCTTGGTTTGTTAATGAAAATACCTCAACAGCGCTTCCATAGGGCGCTCCTCTGTACAGTCATCGTGTCAAACACGCCCCATATTGGATAAACGTTTGTGATTGGTCCGACCCGAGCCAGGTCTGCTGGAAATCTGTCTGAACGGGAGGGGGGCCAGCGGCGTATGCCAGAGTAAATTAAACATGGGCTTGCAGATTTATCTGGCTCCCAGGCTAAGAAATAAGTACAAATAATTAAATCGTTTATAAAGTACAAAAAATAAGTATAAATAAATGGCTGAATTGATAGATGGAAAAAATAACTAAAATACAGGGCACTCTTTTGGACCCTCAAAGATAAGACATACTTCGTTAATCGGACACGAGAAATAAAATCTACATCAAAATAATATAGATTTATATATATATATATATATATACTCAATATACACCGAATAAGTTAATCTAAAGTGAATATCCACAGGTAATGACTTCCACATAAACCCTAGAATGTTGAACTCACTCGAGGTTCAGAGCTTGTGTAGATTTCATTAACATCTCTGGAATAGTCCGCCATCCCAGGTGTCCAAGGTATGACTTTACCCCTGGCTCGGCTTAAAGAGTCCTTCTTTGCCTTTGTGTGTGTGTCTCTTTGTGTGTGTGTGTGTGTGTTTGTGTGTGTGTGTGTTTTTGTCGGGTGTGAAGGTCAAGTCCCGGTGGTGATGTGGTATGCCAGGTGTTCACAGAGTACGCCAGGGCCTGTGCCCACGCTGACTCCCCGCTAAACGACTGGAGGGAACACATACCCCAGTGTGGTATGTCTGCACTGTTGGCCCACACCGTAACCCATTCCCTACCTTCTCCTGTCCCTAGAAGCAACATACAAAAGGCATGCGCTTCATCTTTCACTTTAAGTTTTTATGTCTTTAGTATTTATTAATCTTAACTTCACATTGAATACCTTTATTTGTTTTATTCAACTTGTAAAACAACACATATATGTGTCAAACTTATATTTACACTCCACTACACTACACAACACAAGTTTATGTACTGGCTTACATGGTTAAATCATACTATAGCTTTTACCTTATGTATATGGTCATAAAACTATTAGCATACATAGACCAGATCTTTTACATGTCCAACCTTTTCCTTTTTTTATACGTTATGAACGTCATACACAGAGCAGCATTGTTCATTTTTATAAACTACATCTGTACCACATTTAATTTCTCTTGTGATCTTTGTCATTGTTCTGATCAGCGAAGCAGTGTCCCCCTGACTTGCAGTACAGAGAGTGCATCAGCTGCTGTCCGGCCACTTGCAACGTGGAGCGCATGTGCATCGACAGCAAGCTGGTCTGTCTGGATGGCTGCTACTGTCCTGCAGGTGAGTCTACTGTCTGTGTTGTGAGGATACTAACCATCGCACTCTGTTGAAGACTTATAGTGCGCTGAGGGTAGACTTTGATTTTCTTCGGGTTTCGGATGTGCGGTTTGATAATGAGTCCTTGCCTGGTTCAACCACCTGAATTTCCGGCCGCTTTTGAAACATCTTCTGCGATTCAGGGTCTGATGTCGGTTGCTTGAGTGGTACTAAAGCAACCAATCAGCGTCTCGTAGGTGGGACTGGGAAAAAATATATACAATGACGTAATCTGTGTGACCATAGCAACCTACAAAAAGCAACTCTCGTAGCGACAAGCTCAGATTCTGCATTTAAAGTCTCTAAAAGTTTATGGCTTCTGCTATTGAACTTGTTTTAAAAAACGACAACAACAAAGAGCAACGTCACTTGCAGAATCGTCACTTGCAGAATCGTCACTTGCAGAATCGTCACTTGCAGAATCGTCACTTGCAGAATCGTCACTTGCAGAATCGTCACTTGCAGAATCGTCACTTGCAGTATCGTCACTTGCAGAATCGTCACTTGCAGTATCGTCACTTGCAGAATCGTCACTTGCAGAATCGTCACTTGATTCGTTAATGCGGGGACCGATGCAGACAGTCTTTCAGCGTCAATGGCAATTATGAATGTTGGGACATAGGATTGGGCTGTTGTTTCCAGTGTAGTGTGACATGCTCAAAAGCTTGTGATGTGTCGTCTGGGACACTCTACGATGCCCCATAACACAACCATTAACGGTAATCGTTTTTTTACCGTTGTTGTATTGTCTGATAACCCCTATGACCTGTACACTGAAATTATTGACTACCATTTTTGACCCCCTCCTCCCCGATCCCAGGTGAACTGGACACCAAGTCGTGGTCAAACGTGCAGTGTGCCCTGTCTCCAGTGCCTAATTTGACACGGTGACCATAATTAAAGATAGAAATGTTGTCTAGTCTGATCTGGGCATTAGGTGGAAGCAAGACGGTCAAATCACAACCACTCAATTTCTGAGACTGCACCGTCTCTGAAAATGGCTAAGATGGAAGAAACGAATGATTATCAGGCTAGATGAATCCCCCAATAAAAAATATCAATATCAATTTTGCCATTCTGTTTGAAAGAAGACTTGATAAGTAGGTTATGTAGCTGATACCTTTGTGTCCTCTTGTCAGGTCTGATTTATGAGGATGGACGCTGTGTGTTACCGTCTGACTGTCCGTGTGAGTACCACGGCATGCTTTACCCCACCGGACAAACGGTTCAGGAAGACTGCAACAACTGGTAAGTTGCTTCAGACATCCCAACATCAGACTCATATCAGGCCTGTTAGATGGATTCAAACAAAACATTCTGTCAGTATTTGTCCGGACCTGAATAGGAGCTTTACTGTTAATACTAGTCTGTTTGCTATATAAGAGATGAGACTATATGTTTTCAAATTGAATAGTATTTTGTACTGAGATAATGTGAAGTATTGGCCTGGATGAGAGGACATGTATGCATGTTCGTCTTTCCACACCTTTCTTCCTTTGTCTGTCATTTTTGATCTGACCAAACTACAATGCCTACAATCCCTTTAACAACTTGTATTAACCCATATCCTCTCATTCCCACCTGTACACCATGAAGGTGGGCTTGTTGTACAGTTAATGGAAAGTGTACGTAGTTTACTAATATATTCTCATCAAATAAATCATTAGGAATTTGCGCTGTTGTTCTCAAGTAGGCCTATAAGGCATCAGTTATTACACTGTACAGTCTGTAAGTATTACAATGAAACCTATCAGAGCCAACCATCTGGGCCTCCATCTGCAGTGGTCTCAGTTTCCCCCCG